>CAJHNH020002891.1:0-220000 GCA_905116865.2 Candidula unifasciata | reverse complement strand
ATTTCTTTTCGATCCTTTTCATGATAATTCGTAACAGGATTTTGCTAGCATGACTTATTAATGTGATGGCACGGTAGTTGGAGCATAGTTTTTATTTCCTTTCTATATATTTTCCCTTCTATATATATATATATATATATATATATATATATATATATATATATATATATATATTATATATATATATATATATATATATATATATATATATATATATATATATATATATATATATATATATATAAATATATAAATAGTATTTGTATCATCATGTTTACTTTTGTCTGCAGGTTCAGGATTTGTTCTTAGCTCCAGCAAATGATCTTGAGCATGAGTTTTCATTTGGATATGTCTCTCATCGTGGCCAGAATGGACTCTTTAAGCTAAGTCTGGAGGATATGAGCTACACAAAGGCCATTGATCTGACCAACTATGGTTGTGTTCCCACCAACATTGCCTTTGTGCCCATAGGTAAAACTGACAGCAGAGTAATATTGGTGGATAAAATTATAATAAAAGTATAGAAACTGGATGCTAATTCTAGATTAATGATAGTTTGCAGTTGTTTCTTTTTTTTTTATTTAATCATCATCATCATCATCAGTTGCCTTGCCGACTGGCGTGGGCGATCATGCCTCTCCATAATCTGCTATCTCCTGCAGCATGTAGCACACCTCCATGCCATGCAACAAGACTGTCAAGCATCTTCTCTCGTTGTCTTCCTCTATCCCTCCTTCCACAGATCTTTCCAGTGGTCACAATATTATAAAAATCATGTTTCTATTTTCCTCTTCTCAATAACATGGCCGAAAAATGATTGACTGTCTTCCTTCCTGATGTCTGTGTAAGTTTAGTGATTTCTAATTATAGCCACGTTAGTAATTGCTTCGGACTCTCCCCACACTCTTTGAAAACCACTTTGTTGCTCTTTTTGGCTGTCCAAGGAATTCTAAGCATTCTATCTGTAAACCCTTAAAACACATCTCTGAGGCCTCAAGAAATTGTTCGGCCTGCCTACCGATTGTCCAGGTTTCACAGCCATATGTTAAAACTGGATCTATGTAGCAAGCTAGAATTCTTTTTTGGAATTTTAAGCTAACTCTCAATGACAAGGATATATTGCACAAGATGTGTTTCATTTTTATAAAATGCAGTTTTTTGCTTGTTACACAACCGTACCATTGCTTATGTCTTCCCATTATTCAAACTAAGGCCCATTCTTCCACTTTCTACCACAATGTCTATCATTTCCTGTAGACATGCTGGAAAGTAATGTGCCAATAGATGTAGGAAGAACATGCTGGAAAGTAATGTGGCAATTGATGTAGGAAGAACATGCTGGAAAGTAATGTGTTAATAGATGTGGGAAGAACATGCTGGAAAGTAATGTGCCAATAGATGTAGGAAGAACATGCTGGAAAGTAATGTGCCAATAGATGTAGGAAGAAAATGCTGGAAAGTAATGTGCCAATAGATGTAGGAAGAGCATGCTGGAAAGTAATGTGCCAATAGATGTAGGAAGAACATGCTGGAAATTAACATGCCAATAGATATAGGAAGAACTTGATGGATAGTAATGTGCCAATAGATGAAGAAAGAACATGCTGGAAAGTAATGTGCCAATAGATGTAGGAAGAACATGCTGGAAAGTAATGTGCCAATAGATGTAGGAAGAACATGCTGGAAAGTAATGTGCCAATAGATGTGGGAAGAACATGCTGGAAAGAAATGTGCCAATAGATGTGGGAAGAACATGCTGGAAAGAAATGTGCCAATAGATGTGGGAAGAACATGCTGGAAAGAAATGTGCCAATAGATGTAGGAAGAACATGCTGGAAAAGTAACGTGCCAATAGATGTAGGAAGAACATGCTGGAAAGTAACACGCCAATAGATGTAGGAAGAACATGCTGGAAAGTAATGTGCCAATAGATGTAAGAAGAACATGCTGGAAAGAAATGTGCCAATAGATGTGGGAAGAACATGCTGGAAAGTAATGTGCCAATAGATGTAGGAAGAACATGCTGGAAAGTAATGTGCCAATAGATGTAGGAAGAACATGCTGGAAAGTAATGTGCCAATAGATGTAGGAAGAACATGCTGGAAAGAAATGTGCCAATAGATGTGGGAAGAACATGCTGGAAAGAAATGTGCCAATAGATGTAGGAAGAACATGCTGGAAAGTAATGTGCCAATAGATGTGGGAAGAACATGCTGGGAAGTAATGTGCCAATAGATGTGGGAAGAACATGCTGGGAAGTAATGTGCCAATAGATGTAGGAAGAACATGCTGGAAAGTAACGTGCCAAAAGATGTAGGAAGAACATGCTGAAAAGTAATGTGCCAATAGATGTGAGAAGAACATGCTGGAAAGTAATGTGCCAATAGATGTAGGAAGAACGTGCTGGGAAGTAATGTGCTAATAGATGTTCAAAGAACATGCTGGGAAGTAATGTGCTAATAGATGTGGGAAGAACATGCTGGGAAGTAATGTGCCAATAGATGTAGGAAGAACATGCTGGAAAGTAATTTGCCAATAGATGTAGGAAGAAAATGCTGGAAAGTAATGTGCCAATAGATGTAGGAAGAACATGCTGGAAAGGAATGTGCCAATAGATGTAGGAAGAACATGCTGGAAAGGAATGTACCAATAGATGTAGGAAAAACATGGACAGAGCTGATGTCATTACTACTGTATGGGCTAGTCTTGTTGATGAGTCTCACAATTACATGACCTAAGAGTAAAGCTTGATAAAACATGTTTATTCCCTCATTGAAACTATGATAGCAGGTATTATAACAAACCTCCCAAAGAACAGTCAATAGTGGTATCTTTGGATGGCTGTTGCAACACAGCACTGAGCCTGCATGCAAATGCCCAGTGTTCAGTGATTCTGACTGTGATGAAAAGTTAAGTACAGGACCCTTTTTCACACCTTTGGGCATATAGGGCTAGACTTTTATTTTATAGACCAATTTGCACTTGGTGGTTGATAAGGTCAGCATCAAGGTGACCACCTTTACTTCCCAGGACTTTACCTGATACCCATTTAGGGCTGGGTCGACATGGGTTGATCGTGATAACGTTACATATATTTAGTTAAATGTTAAAATAACTGGCCAGGTTTCAGTATGAGCCTCTGATCAGAACATGTGTTGCTCAGTGAGCACAAAGAGTTTCCAATTATGCACAATGCTTTGCATGGGACTGAAGAGTTAAAAGAGTTTTAATTTGTGTATTTTATCAGGAGGGCATGTCGTCATCCAGTGTGTCTCAGCAGCAGATCAACACACCCTGCAACTGGTGATGGACTACCTTACAGACACCATCACCTCAACAACATCCCTCAATGGCTACCCTATGACCTCGCCAGACTCACGACATTTAGTTTCTGTGGATAAATTAACTGGCAAAGTTATTGTGACTTCAGTTTCAGATGAGGGTAAGCGGAAGCATTGGTAAATTTGTAAATAATGTACACGTAAGTCTCATGACTTCTTCTTTTGCCTTTCAAACCCCAAATGGGGTTTTGGGTCTTCCTTTATTGCTATGTCCTATCCAACACCAGCATCTTTTCTTCACCTCTTGGTCCACCGGAACTTAATTAGTTCTCTAGTTTGATGTTTACTCTATAACAGTATGTGTCTATGGTCAAGGTGACCTGCATATCAAGAACCAGAACTTTCAACAATCAAAATGGTAAAAGAGGAAATGAAAAAGGAGAAGTAGAATTTTGATGTAAGTTTTAATCTTACTTATCCCTGTATGGGCTTCTAAGTCCCATTTTGGGAGGGGAAGGGGTGGACAGACCTATTGACCCCTAACAAGCTTATCATGAAAGGATAATAATTAGGGGCAATTTGATAATTGGATGTGCTGGGCTGATAGGTGTAGATACCACATAAAAGCTATAAAACGCAACATTATGTGTCATACGTCCTTCTAAGGAGAAAGACATACAAAATAAATCAGTCTGATGTCTTGCTAGTTTGAAATAAAGGGACATTTCCAGCATGACAACCATGAGAAGCATATATGTAACTGTTAGGATATTTGGATAAAAATTGGACACCATCTATCGAATCTTTTGGATAAAAATGTAACACTATCTATCAAATCTTTTGGATAAAAATTGAGAAAAAAAAATATATATATATACATATATACATATATACTATGTTTTCCTTGGTAATCGTTAAATTAATTGAGAAGCAAAGAATGAAATGGGTTGGTCACCTAATGAGAATGGAACCAACGATGCCAGCATCAAGAGCATACAACATGAAAATCGAAACACCAAGAGGCAGGGGAAGACCAAGAAGAAGATGGATTGAAGGAGTCACGGACAACTTGAGACTTCATAAGATCACGGCATATGAAGCGACTGAGCGCGCTCTGGCTTGGTTGCCGATCATCTGATAGACTGCGACGCCTAGCGGCACAAGCAGATTTTGACAAAAGAAAGAAGAAGAAATAAAATACACATAGAATTCAAATTAATTAGATGAAAACAGGATCCTTATATCTAATTATTTTTTTTTAATTTTTAATGTTAAAAGATTATTAAATGTTAAAGCTTTCGAAAGTAAAAAATTGTTTACACCAGAGCTGTATACAAATCATGGGCTGACATTAAGCATCTAAGCTCATATTTTATGTAACTGAAAATGTACATTTAGATTTTTTCAAACATTTTGTTGTAATGACATATTGTTCTGTGGCACACAGGAGCTTTGGAGACCACCTATGAAGTCACAGTGAGTGCCAGCATTAGTGATGTTGCTTTTATGCCTGCCATATCTCATCAAGGTTATGACCTTGTGTTGACTTCTGCTGATGATGATGATGTCATTATTATGAATCTAGTGACTGGAAAAGTAGAGAAAATCCCAGGTTTGTTATTTATTCTTTCTATTCCAAATACACACAAAATCATATGTTTTCTGTATAGCACGAGACATTGTCCACAGTCTTTGGATCTTTTCTTTCCTTGTGATACCTTAAAGATAAAGATTTAATTTAGCAATTGTAATCATCTTTATGTGCCCAGTCAGGCGCACTCCTTGGTATTCTAGATCATTTCAGCTGATCTTATTCCTCCTTACCATCACATTGTTTCTCTTAGTCGGCCTCTTCTACTGTTGATCTTTTCAGTCATCACAATATTCTGCAATGTTTTTCTTCTCAACACAAGACTGAAGAACAATGACTGCTTTGTTCTTATATCTGTATATAGTTTTCTCATTTCATCAGCCATTTCCAGCCACTCATTGTTAGTTACTCTGGCTGTACATGGTATCCATAGCCTGCATCTCAGAAACAACATCTCCACAGCCTCAAAGTTTTTAATTTGTTCATTCACATTCCAAGATTCAACAGCACTGTTTCAAAATAACATTTAGTAGTGCAAAGGTTAAATATTAGAAAGAGCCTATGGCACAACATCAGAAACAACTTAAATTGAAAATTCTCTGAACAGGCATCTTTGTTGTAGAAACAAAGGGACATGAGCCCTGGACTATTTTGCCATCACTAAAGAAGACAGTCAGACAACTTAAATGATACAGAAAGATGTTAGAGTGCCATGGACCAAGAAAATGAAAAAATACTGACATTCTTCACCATCTCATTACTGCGGGGAACTAGCTCATTATCATTTTTCATAAAATGTAATACTTTGGTTTTTGTGAAAACAGTAATGAAGGGTATGGTTCATGAAAGCAGAGGCAGGTATTGACTTCATGACATAGTAAGTAAAGAAAGAATACCTTGGGCCCCTTTAGAACAGTCATCAGTATACTTGTTGACCCTTAAAGGAAGGCGGGAGCAAGCAGAACAGGTGTAGGAATTATACTCATAGAACAATTAAAAACAAGAAGAAGTTAAATATTTAATTAAATGAAGATGCTGTTCACTTATTATTGCACCAAAAATATATGTGTAAAAATCTTTCAACATTCATTTTTCTCAATACCCTTAACTCAAACAATTCATCTTTTTACAGGATCTCAGTATCTGGATCCAACAAACTCGTGGCACCCATCTCCTATCCACCGACATATCATCAGTGGGAACAGCATGAGCAATTACCTAATGGTCCCATCCAGGTCATCCCTGGCAATCCTGGATGCCAAGTTTAAACAGGTGGAGTGTGAGTTTCTGGACTCTGTTAGCAGCAAGGTCATGTTATACATCCCAAGCTCCTATACTAGTTCTTGAAGGACATAGGACTCGCTGACATCAACAGAAAAACAGATATTACTTTTCAGTCCTTTCATTTGTGATATTTTTAGCAGTTGTTAGCCAGAATTGCTAGGTGGTGAGATAAAGTGCAAAATTATGTATTACATTTTTAGATGATATAGAAGTCTTGTTTTTGTTCTGGGATTTTTCCAAACATTTGTAAAAACTCTTAACGGAAAGATTCTGTATTTAAATATAATTAAAGTTAACTGAAATTATTTGTTAAACATTTTTTCTTCTTCACTCAAACAAAATTTTGTGATTTAGAAATTTGCATATTGTTGCATTATGGATTGCTTGTTCCACCCACTGATTAAATTTGTTAGGATGTTTTTGTTTTATAACTTAACTAGTCACTTAACTGTTATTTGAGAAGTAAGTTTTTTTGCACTGTAATTTTGATATATGAGTTTTTCTTTTACAAATGTTTTCTTGATGAATCAAATTCTATCATATTAATTTAGGCACACAGCTTTGTTAGTCTTATTAAAAATTTTAAGGATTAAAATAATGTAAAAGTCACACTTCCATATTTATCACACAAAAACTATGAAAGCTATTTGGATTTTTTTTAAACTCCAAGAGGTGGATTGGCTTAAAACTTCATGACTACTATTCTGTTAAAAAATATGTTATTAACACATGTGATTCATATATATTTTGAGGATAATAGAATCACAAAAGGAAGTTGGTACCTATCATTATTCACTGCTTATGATAAATATCATAACATTAAATGTGTTACACAAAGCAGATAGTCATGTTTGCAAACAAGTTCTCATGACATCATCTTGTCTCCATTATGACCTATAAAACATCTCATTTTGACTTAAAATATTTGATTCATCTAAATGTTTTGAAGTGATTCTTTGTATGTACCTATATTTATGTCTAATACTATAGAAGTGAATACTGAAATGATGTTACTCCTCTTGTACATTGTCAGTTTTAGTGTGTAATCATAAAATAAGTTTACTGTTTATTGAATTGACACAACAAATATTTAGTCACCAGATAAAAACACTTGTGTCAGTGTCTACTCCTTCAATTTCTGAATTGGATTAATTTTAAGATGTTTGCAGATGTTTGTTTTTGCATGTGTGTGTCTGATTTAACAGAGTGTGGCAAGATTTTACTGGTATGCTGTCTATACCAATCTGCCTAGCTACCAATGTATCTATGAGTATGACAAATTCTGTGATGAGTTGTTTCTCTTTAAAATTGTAAATTTCAACAAACAAATTTGATATTTTTTTTTTCTTTTCAATTCATATTTTTGAAGGTTAGCTTTAATGTTTTCTGCTTAAATTTAGTTCTTGCAGTTTATTTTACACACTTATTTTTTATTGACATGCTATATGTTGCTGTTCTAAAAAAAAAATTAATCAGAATGTGTATGATAATAGTGTCGCTTTTCAAGAATTAATTGTCAACGATTGTTTTTTTTTTTTTTAACATAATTGCATCTTAAGCACAAAATACAGAAACAGAATTAAAGTGTAAAACAAACACATGCTGTAAACAATCCATAACATTTCAGCCACAGAAATTACATGCTGTTATCGGTAAGTTTATTTTGTTTTTTTTTTATTTTTGACTAAAGTTACCCAAAACAAATTGGAGCTGACTATTTCGGAAAACAAACTACTACTTAAAGCACCAATCTAAAAGCAGAAGACATAATTTTGCAAATGGCTTCCTATCAGAAAATAATTGCAAAAGATAATGACAGTTGTGATATATATTTAGTTTATATTTATTTATTTTTACTTTTCTTTCTGTGTTGTATGTGTACTGTTGCATTAAATTTACATTTTTCTTATTTCTAAATGTGTTTCAGTACTAAATGGATAAATCTACTTTTAATGCGGCTTCTTAGGCTATACTTCATTTCCACAGTATTTTTATTTCAGGTTAGCTCTCATACTTGACAATCTCTTGCATTTTTTTTTAAAGCCTGATCTGGTGTTTACTGTTTTCCTAGCAATGTTTACCCACATTTGTGAATGATATATCAAATGTGCCTTTTGGGCAAATTTCAGTTGTTTTCCTGCTGTTTCAGTTCTCCAGAATAAGTAGGGAAGATCTTAACTCTTTCAACACCAAGCAGCTGTTAGTTAAAATTCATTACATACCAGAGCTTTTCTCTTCTAGAAAATGAAGTGACAATACTCACCACAAAGTGTCTAAATGAAGGTGCCAGTGCTCACCACAAAGTGTCTATTACATTAACACTATAAGAATTATGCCTAAAACATAGGGTGACCTTAAGTCTCATTTTATCAGGTAGGCCCAGACTATCTTGTCAGTACTCAATGTCGACTGGAACAATGGAATTTTGTTGGTTGAGTGTGGTCTGAGTCTGCCTAAAAATCTGTACTGACAATATGGTCACATTACTAAAACAAAATGCTAGTACCATAGTACTGCCAGAAATAAAACAACCTGATTAATTTTTCCTAATAAATTGTTGTCTGAGAAGTAAAAACAACACTATAAGACGGAAGAGAGCTTGGAAACATAATTCTCGCATAATATACAAAGCCATTTGTAACATATTCCTGTAAATCTTGGGCAGTTAGTAAATAAACCAAACAATTTCTTGAGGGCTCGAAGATGTGGTTTTACAGAAGAAGGCTTATAATTTCTTAGATAGCCAGAATAAGAAGGAGGTGAGGATGCCTGGAAAAAACCCTAAGAATAACATATAATTTATTATTTCAGAAGAACGTCTGTCAAAAAAATTAAATATACAAAAATAATTCAGATATAACAGATTTCTTATCAAACTGCCATAATCAGCCATCTCCCAACCCATTCTGAGGTGGATAAAAGAGAAATTGATCTCCAGCGACAAGAAACAAAATAACTCATATATACTTGAAATGACAACATTTTAAATTCAAACAGTGATGGAAATGTGTATTCAATATTTTATTATATGATACATTACTTTTTTAACTAGCTAAATATTATTAAAAAGATTAGCTTTAATGTCTGCACCAAACTGTTTTTTTTTTTTAAGAAGCTTTTCATTGTTTAAGATGTAAGGCTTTAAATACAAATCTGATTCATAACCAACATGTTCTGAAAGCTGGAATACTTTGGCTACATTAAACACCATAGTTATATAGAATGTCCTGACAAGGGGGAAGATGGAATACATTGGAAGGTAAGAGATGCTGAAAACAGCCAAAAGAGAAGATGCTGGACAGTCTGGCATCATGTCATTGAGAATCATCTTTATCAGAATTGATTGACAGTACACAGGACAGAAGGCTGTGAACAGACTTAATTACCTTCATAACACATTGTGGATTGTAAAAAAGAAGTTGATATTGGATATAAAATAACTGTGTTTGATTCAGCAGAGTAAAAGTTTTTTTTTCATAATATTAAAAAAACTGTTACCTGTCTTGAGCTCACCCACACAGTATTGCAACATACATCAGCCTAGTGCAGCCATTATATGTGCCCTAATTATAACTTCCTTGGAGGTAGAACATGGACACTGAAATTTGCCCTGTTGAAATGACACACATAATCTGGCTCTTTGAGTTGCAGGGATGTCAGCCCTTCAGGTAGCAGCCCACAAAGGAAAAACAATAAAGAAAACTGAAGAAAGGACATTGAAAATTAACAACGTCAATTCCTGTATGTTTTTGACTGTCTGTGGTAGTGGGAAAACAATTGAAAGTTCTGTAAATAGCCCATATTTTGGTAGTTTTCCTTTAGACTTCTATTTATAGGTTGCTTTTTATTTATTTTAAACCTTGCTTTTCTATTTTTGGGTGGCAAAAGAGGAGTGGTATACATTGCTGAGCTTACTAAATGCTATATAAACTTCTTACATATTTACCACACACACACACAAAAGTCTGGCCAACAACGTATATGAATATTTTAGCACTTTTCTTTTAATTTGTCCTGTTTTTATTAATTAAAACAAAAACGTGTTGAATTATCAAAACAATTTAAAGTACCAGTTTTAAGCTGTGTTAACCTCAGAGCTGAACTGATTGGTAAACCGTGCAGCATAAGCATGACATTAACATAATGTTCCAAACTGGTGTTTAAACAGGAATCGTTTTAATTTTATTGCAAATGACTCAAGTCTCTCTCAGCAAACAGAAGGTTATCAATAAAGAGCACCAAAAAGCCATAAGAGTGCTCCAAAAAGCCGGCACTTTGAATACTAACTGTGGAGTCAGAAACTGAATGCAGTGAAAGGTTTATGTAGATTCTTATCTGAATTGCTAAGCGAGTGCACTAACCAGATAGCTAGTATTCTCAACATACCACAATTTGATTTAGCAGTTAGAAAAAGATCATTCTCATTGCAGATGCATTCCAACTGTGAAGAAAATATCCCTAATTATTCACACTAAACAACATGATTAGTAGAAGCAGTGGGTCTGTTCTTGTTTCAACCAAAATGGGGCCCTGGAACCCACACAGAAAGTCTAAAGTAAAGATGTTTTTGCTAATTGGAAGGACCACAGAAACATTACAGTGATCTGATCTTCTTCTTCTTTGCATTCACCAGTTGTAAATGCCAGCAAAGTTTCTGATTCTTCACCCACCTCTGGATTTTGGTCTTTTTCCAGTACTTTTTTGCAAATACGTCCATTAACAGATCACAGTCTTCTTTTTGTTTTTTGTTTTTTTTGGTATACCAATTGTTGGTTCTTTGCCTCTCAGGCAGATGCACTCTGACTTTGAAGGAGATCTCTAATTAGTAAACTTTTACGACATGCTTGTTAGGGAGGCAGTGGAAGTATTCTTGTTTTCCCGCACAATGGTGCTCCAAAACCCACATGAGGAAACAAGTTTTGATATTTCTGTGGCTTTAGAATAATATCTTTTAATACCTGCTCATATCAGACTGTGGGTTACTTCCTAATTTTAGGGTGTTAATCCTGAAGAAGGTAATCAATCCATTGATTGATTTGTGCCCTCCGAGCTGCCACCAAAAGGTTTACCATAAAATCCTAGGATAAAAAAATCTCAATCCAGAGGGCAGACCAAAAAAGGCAGATCCAGATGCCCTGTTCAGTCTCCTAAGAAGTTATAATTAGGGCACCTGTAATGGTTACAGTAGCCAGGAGTAACCTGCAGTCCTATACGGGTAAAGATGAAGGAAATACTAAGGGTGAAAACAAAAACACAAAATAATAAGCTTTAGACAAATATGCATGAATTTATCTAAATATTACTTTCACTATATTCCGTTTTTGTATTTTTTTTTTTTTTTTTTTCTGTGTCTTTAAGATTTGTTAGAACATTAATTAATCTTTTTTTCTGAATACAAAGCTAATATCTTTTAAAAAAATAGAATGCAGCAGTTAAATGCAATGTGTGTCCTAAGTATAAAATAAAAGAATTATAATATGTTACTTTAGCAATTTAACTCTGCATCCATAAATTTAAAACTGAGTCACAATTGAATACCATACAGTAAATGGCACATGAAAGACAAATGGGAGATTTTAATCTTTGCTGTCTGATCATTTTAACATATTAAAAAATAATTCACACTAGCATTATTTTTCACTCTTTGCTGGTATGTTTGCAGTTTTTTATACACATACACTTACAAGACCAAATCTATTGTTAAATAATCAGCAACATTAAATATGGCAGCCGTAATTCAATTCTAGTATTTAGAAAGATCTTTTTATAACTTTTTTACTTCCTTTTGTTTTGTTTTTTTATTGTTTGTTTTAAGCATTCATTTGTTTTCTTGCTGAGATACTAAAATTGATCCATTAGTGGTAATCATTGTGAATTTTATTCTGATAATTATTTTTGCTTTTTTTTTTTAGTTTTGTAACAGTATGTATTGATATCAAAGCCATACACCATTTTGACTGTAGAAATCAGCTAATTATAATTGATGTTTTTATTGTTTTAAATTGCTATGAAATATGATTTCCAAACAGCACGTAGAAAAATTACAATACTAGCTCTATAGATAGATATGCCTGGTACTTTATTCATTTGCAAATTGTTTTGTTTCTAGCTTCTAGTGTTGTAACACATTGCTTGATGTTAGTGCTTAATAAAACAAAAAGAAAATTGTGGAACAAATATAAACTGTTTTCATTTACTTATTTAAAGATGAGTGAGCCATTTTTTTTTTTTTTTTTGGATAAGGGAGGGGGGAGCTTTGTTGGGCGATTGACGGCCTAGGGACTCTAAGGTCGACTGAACATAAAATGGGTACCAGGATATGAACTGGAAGTAAAGGCATATTAAGTCACACACTGTGTGCTGACTGGCATTAAGACAAGATGATAAACAATGAGGTACTTGAAAGTGCAGGTATTACACAAATTTTCTCAAAGATCAGTCTCCAAAGGCTCAGGTTACTGGATCACACCTGGAGAATGGAGCATGATAGAGTCCCCAAGGACATCCTCAACGGTGAATTACAGATGGGTAGAAGATATCGAGGTCGGCCTTTACTGTGATATAAAGATAGGTTCAGGTGGGACAAGAATTATACAGGTAGTGGGCTAGATTCGTGGTAACAAAAGGCAACGGGCCATGTTGTGTGGAAGGGAAAATCAGGAAGGAAACAGAAACAAAAGAAAACAAGTCGTAAAAGGTTGTGAGCTGAGCATTGGAGAAGGACACTAAAATCACGTGATGACTACAACGTTTGTGACATCTCCTCCTCTGATTGTGGAAGACATTTTTTTTTTTACCTAGACAGGTCTCGTTAATCACACTCACCAACGCCGAAGGTTGTGCTTTTCATATTTCTCTATAGAACAATATTGCACGAGTCTAACCCCGTGTGGGTTCCGGACCTCCATTGTGGGGAAAACAAGAATAGACTCTGTGTCTCCCCAACAAGCATGTCATAAGAGTCGACTAGTTGGGGGCTTCCTTGAAAGTCGGAGTGCATCTGCCTGAGAGACAATGAACCAACAGTCTGCATACAAATAAGCCAGATCTGTAAAACTGATGCACACACACAACTCAGGTCCTGGAACAAAGTCCAGAAATTGACGAACAACCGGGTCTTTCCTCCAGAGTTTACATCCGGTGAACCAAACGACAACAATATCGTCTGTAGACACGGAAAGGCGGCAACAAAGAGTTCTGACTGGTAAAAGAATGCAATCTAGCACAAACATGCCAACTGCATGAAAAGTATTCTTTACTTTGTTTTACTTGTACTTAGTGGGAGTGGGGGATGTTATACTAACATTTAAACAAAGCACAATTAAATCATTTTGTTTTCGAAATGGTAAATATAGAGCATTAACCAAAGAGTGAAATTATAAGTTTTTAAGACGGTTTGAAAGAAACACGCTCTCTAAAACAATTTTTTGCGGAAATCAGAACTGGTGGGCACTGTTTGATATAAGTCTATGGGATATTATGGCTACCAACATTATCTGGCACGGACTTGAAGAAGAAATAGTAAGAGTATGAGCAGGTACAGTTCTGCGAAGAGAACCCTTTCATTATCAGTCACATGAGTGTCAAAAATGAATTTGTGAACGATCGAAATTTTCTGATTCACTTAGGCTCGTCAGTAGAACAATCTGTACTGCAGTGGATAGCAGGCCCCTGTGGCTTAGAAGACAATGAAATAGCGGACAGATTGGCCAGAAGCGGCAGTGACCTGGTACAACTCAATAGCGACCTAACCCACCTAGAGGAGAAAACATTAAAACGATCTAGTATCCAAGAAGGGTGGCTGGATACACACACCAGATTTTCTCCCCAAGACTCGCTTCATCGCCTCTCTAGAGAGGGACAGTATATCATATTCAGACTAAGGACTGGGCACAACAGACTTCGTCAACATATGTTCAAATTTGTCGGTGTAGGAAACAAGGAGACCTGTCCCTGCAGCGTAACACCCGAAAATGTTGAGCGTGTGCTCCAACACTGTCAACTGTACGCTGACTATAGAGACGCAATCTGGCCTGTTCTAACCACAATAAAGACAAAGCTGTATGGTACACGAGAGGATATGGACTGCACGATAGCTTTCATAAAGGCTACCGGCCTCCTGATATAAGTTCTCTGACAGAAGGATCGAAGAAGAAGATGGATTTTATGTCCAGGATCTTTAGGAAGGCGAGGTAACGAGCAGTTTTCACACTCAAATGGATACAAGATAAAGTCATGGGAAGTAAAGACGCCCGGTGTGATATTGACCACATCACCCACCGAGTGCCGACTGGTCTATAAAATATGGGTCTATATACGCCCGAAGGAATGGAGAAGGGCCCTTTACTTTTGCTGTTTTCAGATTCAAACGAATCTGCTAAAATGGCAGCCACGGAAACTTTATCTATTCCCAGTATTCACTAATTTGAGCATCTAACATCGCTTAAAACGCATTGCAGTTAACTATGTCTTTCGTATTAGGCCAGCAAAATAAATTTATTTAGCTCAACATTCTCCCCTTCTTCTTCTTCTTCTTATTATTATTATTATTATTATTATTTTTAATATTATTATTATCCTCCTCCATAATCTTTAACTTTATAGCAGCTTACGTGTGAAGGCAATATTTACAACATCATTAATTTCATCTTCATTTTCTTCATACAAACCATCTAATCGTGACCGCTCCAGCACACCCAATCGTACAGTAAAGAGCAGGGATTTGCAAGCATTCAGTGACAATTTGAAATATGGACTCAGTAGGTATCGACAATCACTTGCTTTCCGCTGGCTTGAGAATCATCTGTACGCACAAGTTACGAGTGTAATGGACTCCCAAAGAATGATGAGATCTGTGAAACTAGGCAGGTCCTTGTGCAGAGAACCATGCATCGCTTCGGAGATTGGGGCTAGATTTTTTTCTCCAGTGTCAGTCCAGCGTGCTGGGAGGCGAACAGCCAGAGAATGTATCTCCACAGTCTTTACAGAGTGTGGCAACCTGATCAAATTAAATCAAATAACATGAGAATCAGCATCGAAAAGGCAGAAATAATGTCAATAGGAAGAAAGAAGGAGAATTTACAAGATAAATTCGGGACAGAACTAACTGTAAATTATATAGAAAAACAGCAAATTAAATGGTTTGCTACTTGGAGAGAATGCCTTTTGATGCTATGCTAAAAGAAAGGAGAAACGTAGAGCAAGAGGAATATCACGAAAAACCGGAAGGATAACATCAGAGAAATTATACTGTACCACTATATGTCTTTGGTCGAAGCAGCAAGAAAAGCACATAGCAGGCCCCTATATCTCCCTCGACACTGAAGCAGTAAAAGAGGACGTAAAGAAGAAGTGGCAGCAGACGCAACAACAGCAGACGCAACAGTAGTGGTGATGTTAGTAGTAGCAATAGCAGCAGCAGTAATAACAGCAGCAGTAACTGATTATAAATAAAATGAGAAAGTGGGAACAAGCGCAAGCGCATTTTTTATGTTTGAATTATTTTGTATACTAAGGGACATAACTGAATCAATGTATACACACGTTGTTCTGTAATATCGGACAATCTGCTTTTCAAACCAACACTTTCATTAATAGAGTCTTTAATGCTTCAATTTTCAGCATAAGTATTTCTGCATGTATTGGCTTAAAAATACCATACAATTTACATTGATAGCTATCTGCTTGCAATGTATTGAACAAGAATCAAGCATTTTACGCAAAGAGCCCTGCAGTTTACAAGCTGTGACCATGATTAAAAGTCTGATTGAGTTAACGGCCATTCGCCACTTTCTCTTGAGGAGGGGTGTAGCTCCTAAGCTGCACCTCTTATGTTTTCAATTTATGAAAGAATGCGGATGTCCAGGAAAGATCGCAAACGCTACACAGAAACAGAAACTGTTCATTGGCGACCGGTAGACGAATTCGTCGGCGGTCGGGACAGTATTTGGGTCTGTCTCTAAAGATTGCATCAACACGGCAAGTCTTTTTCGAGGCCACTTGGTGGCCAGCAGTGATAAGCTATTTTATATGGCGCACATAACCACAGTCACAATTATAATCTATAGCCCAGGTCATCTTAACGCATGAAGCCACTGGACACTTGCACGGAGGTCCCATAAGCATAGGGGCCCATGCTTAATGATAATCTGCGTATGTCAAGTGGCTGGTCATAAAAACAAATATGCTTGAAATTTAAAACCTGTGTAACATAAAACCGAAATACTCTCTGTCTGACTCTCTCTCTCTTTCTCTCTCTCTCTCTCTCTCTCTCTCTCTCTCTCTCTCTCTCTCTCTCTCTCTCTTTCTCTCTCTCTCAAACTGCTGTGGTCAGCCATACGATAATGACTCAAATATTTCGGGACGATATGCTGGATTACAAGTACGGATTCATCTATGTTCCTTCTTCTGGACACAGCCTGAGCTTGGTGGGAGTGAAAGCAGCAGAGGGTTGTCTACAGTTTGTAAAATCCGTTCACTGTGTTCAGCATCTGTATTCTTTCCTCTGCTGGTTCTACTCATCGGCGACTAATCTGCGGAATGTACTGACATCATCTGTAGGAAATTATTGTGTGGTCAAGCGTCTGTGTGACACACGATAGTCAAGCGTCTGTGTGACACACGATAGTCAAGCGTCTGTGTGACACACGACAGTCAAGCGTCTGTGTTACACACGATAGTCAAACGTCTGTGTGACACACGATAGTCAAGCGTCTGTGTGACACACGATAGTCAAACGTCTGTGTGACACACGATAGTCAAACGTCTGTGTGACACACAAGCGTCTGTGTGACACACGATAGTCAAACGTCTGTGTGACACACGACAGTCAAGCGTCTGTGTGACACACGATAGTCAAGCGTCTGTGTGACACACGATAGTCAAACGTCTGTGTGACACACGATAGTCAAACGTCTGTGTGACACACAAGCGTCTTTGTGACACACGATAGTCAAACGTCTGTGTGACACACCATAGTCAAACGTTTGTGTGACACACGATAGTCAAATGTATGTGTGACACACGATAGTCAAACGTCTGTGTGACACACGATAGTCACACGTATGTGTGACACACGATAGTCAAACGTATGTGTGACACACGATAGTCAAACGTCTGTGTGACACACGATAGTCAAACGTCTGTGTGACACACGATAGTCAAACGTATGTGTGGCACACGATAGTCAAACGTATGTGTGACACACGATAGTCAAACGTATGTGTGACACACGATAGTCAAACGTATGTGTGACACACGATAGTCAAACGTCTGTGTGACACACGATAGGCAAGCGTCTGCGTGACACACGATAGTCAACATATTTTGATGATGTGTAGGGTTTTGAAAGAAAAAAAAACATGTCCTGGATTCTCTCTCAGTCAGCTGACAATCAACAGCTAGTGAATTTAAGGACAGAACAAACAAATGAGAAACCTGGAAACATTCTTTCCCACAATTGTTTGCAATGGCGTGCTAGAACAAAATGGATAAAGCAAGCCATAACCTCCAATCAAAATATGTGAACATCCTCGTTGCCATGAGTCTTCTTGACTCTAGTTTCGTCGCCCACCTACTGAGTTGAGTGACACTGTTAGCTGTGTATAAGGAAGGGACAGTGATTGGACATTCTGTGTGGTTTTCTTTGGCACAGGAACGGAGCAATTATAGGGTAACTTAACTGCAATGAAGTTGAAAGGGGGATTACCTGATTCTTGAGTCTTTGAAAACCTATCTCCCGGAAACTAGGGATACATTTTTTTCTTCTTCTTTTTGTTCACCGGCTGTGAATTCCGGCGGTAAGTCGCGGTTGTTCGTCCAAATGGACTTTTGGCTTTTACCTTGACCTGAGTTTTGCGTGTACATCCGTTTTACTGTCTTATTTGTTTGCAGTCCTCGTTCCCTGCCTCACTGGCAAATGTACTCCGACTTCGAGGGAAGACGTCAAGCCTATTTCTAAGTTGACTGTGGCCATTGTTTTGTGTGAGTCGAGATGTTGCCGTATTTGTGTGGTGTCCTCTTTGACCTTTAACAGGTGTGGCCCCCTGAGTATCATCCTTAAGGCAGCCCTAGGTAGAATTTTCAGCCCTCAAGGGAAGGCAGGGGCAGATCATGGGCATTCCCCGCCATCCAGTCCTCAAGGGAAGGCAGGGGCAGATCATGGGCATTCCCCGCCATCCAAGGAGGCTTCCATAAGAATCAAGCATTTTACGCCAAGAGCCCTGCAGTTTACAAGCTGTGACCATGATTAAAAGTCTGATTGAGTTAACGGCCATTCGCCACTTTCTCTTGAGGAGGGGTGTAGCTCCTAAGCTGCACCTCTTATGTTTTCAATTTATGAAAGAATGCGGATGTCCAGGAAAGATCGCAAACGCTACACAGAAACAGAAACTGTTCATTGGCGACCGGTAGACGAATTCGTCGGCGGTCGGGACAGTATTTGGGTCTGTCTCTAAAGATTGCATCAACAAAGGCAAGTCTTTTTCGAGGCCACTTGGTGGCCAGCAGTGATAAGCTATTTTAAATGGCGCACATAACCACAGTCACAATTATAATCTATAGCCCAGGTCATCTTAACGCATGAAGCCACTGGACACTTGCACGGAGGTCCCATAAGCAAAGGGGCCCATGCTAAATGATAATCTGCGTATGTCAAGTGGCTGGTCATAAAAACAAATATGCTTGAAATTTAAAATCTGTGTAACATAAAACCGAAATACTCTCTGTCTGACTCTCTCTCTCTTTCTCTCTCTCTCTCTCTCTCTCTCTCTCTCTCTCTCTCTCTCTCTCTCTCTCTCTCTCTCTCTCTCTCTCTCTCTCTCTCTCTCTCTCTCTCTCTCTCTCTCTCTCTCTCTCTCTCTCTCTCTCAAACTGCTGTGGTCAGCCATACGATAATGACTCAAATATTTCGGGACGATATGCTGGATTACAAGTACGGATTCATCTATGTTCCCTTCTTCTGGACACAGCCTGAGCTTGGTGGGAGTGAAAGCAGCAGAGGGTTGTCTACAGTTTGTAAAATCCGTTCACTGTGTTCAGCATCTGTATTCTTTCCTCTGCTGGTTCTACTCATCGGCGACTAATCTGCGGAATGTACTGACATCATCTGTGGGAAATTATTGTGTGGTCAAGCGTCTGTGTGACACACGATAGTCAAGCGTCTGTGTGACACACGATAGTCAAACGTCTGTGTGACACACCATAGTCAAACGTCTGTGTGACACACCATAGTCAAACGTCTGTGTGACACACGATAGTCAAACGTATGTGTGACACACGATAGTCAAACGTCTGTGTGACACACGATAGCCAAGCGTCTGCGTGACACACGATAGTCAACATATGTTGATGATGTGTAGGGTTTCGAAAGAAAAAAAAACAAGTCCTGGATTCTCTCTCAGTCAGCTGACAATCAACAGCTAGTGAATACAAGGACAGAACAAACAAATGAGAAACCTGGAAACATTCTTTCCCACAATTGTTTGCAATGGCGTGCTAGAACAAAATGGATAAAGCAAGCCATAACCTCCAATCAAAATATGTAAATATCCTCGTTGCCATGAGTCTTCTTGACTCTAGTTTCGTCGCCCACCTACTGAGTTGAGTGACACTGTTAGCTGTGTATAAGGGACAGTGATTGGACATTCTGTGTGGTTTTCTTTGGCACAGGAACGGAGCAATTATAGGGTAACTTAACTGCAATGAAGTTGAAAGGGTGATTACCTGATTCTTGAGTCTTTGAAAACCTATCTCCCGGAAACTAGGGACACATTTAATGAATATGATTTCAAAGCAAGGAGTGTGTCCAGAAACATAATTACAGTGATTGGGGGGGGGGGGTGGAAACGGGAACGACAAGGGAGTCTGCGTCTTACTAGATATGACTACAGAAGAGGTCTTCTCGGTAAAATTGAAAAGTGGAAAACGTTCCTCGCTATTCTGGACACTCACATCTTTAAACTGACAGTACCTGCAGAGGTTTATTGACACACTGGAAATCTGTTTTCTTTCTTCTGTGAATTGAAAAATCATTGCTTCTGATGCACTAAAGAAAAGTGTTAAGATTCCAGCTAATATTTATCACAAAGACCTGAATTATAATGACCGTTGAAATCAGTGTTTCCCAAAGTCGGCGCCACTTTTTTCGGGTGGGGGGGGGGAGGGGGCGCTGTGATGTGTCAGGGGTGCGTTGGCGACCTTGTTCAAATTTCTTCCCTGTGATATACTTGGTACACACTCAAAGCTGGGTCGACCTCGGAGCCAAGGTACCCTTTTTTTTTTAGAGTCCCGCTTCCTTAGGACCCGAACCCACGACCTTTCGATCCGCAGGTTTAGTCATCTAGTAAGAATGCAGCCAGAACAACTTCCATCGCAGTCGCTACACCTGGCAACATATGATGTGAAAGCAAGAGGTCTCTCTGTGAGGATATGGGCTGATGGCATTAAAGAGTTCCTATGTCGACATGAAAATGGCACTAACCACTGCTGCCCATCAAGCAATGAATTTCAAACTGTTCCTTCCCAAGTCGCTTAACGGCAGAAGAGAATGATGATGATGATGGTGTGATGTGATGAGGAGGACGAGTGAACAACAAAAATGTCAAGCAAACATCGTTCAATATTTTGCATACAAAACACCTCCGCATTCTGTCAACTGTGAGCAATAGAGAGACAGAACAGAGGGAGTTGTTTATTCGCTTTCGTCCTTGAACTAATCCTATCGAACCAATGACAATATGCTTGTCACGTTTCATTGCCTACTCCGCTCAATTTTTTTTTTCTCTCAGAATGTCACTCCGGCATCGATATCACTATTTGAAATATGCTCCAACTACGTAATAGCTTTAGAAAAATATAGTCCGTCTTCGTCATTTAATTTTATACCGGTTCCTGTCAAGCTTTGAATATTATAGATTTGTTGACATACTCTTACATTAGTATAATTTCGATATTACATGTAGTCCCCTGTGTGTGTATTAGTGTGGCTTTAAATGATTTTATATTTTCTTCTTAGCCTGTGTAATCTTCTTGAATACTTTTGTACCTTATCTTATATTTGGGCATATCCCTCAGCATGCTCATGCCAAGCCACATTATTTTTTGTCCTGTTTGTCTATCTTCTTTCTATCTTCTATTACCCCACCCGGACATCACACAAGCAATAAACACATGATGACAAAAAGAGCCACCATGTGGATGAGGATCACCCGTGGAGAGGTCCCAGAAACCACGTTCAGCCATTAGACCATATTTATGACTGGGCTATATTGCGGCCCCTGGCAAGAGCCAGAGTCATCATCATCATGTAGGAGGTCCTTTGCAGAACGTCGATCTCATCACAGTCTGCCTGAAAGAAACTGGGTCTCTCACCAGTTCTCCCACCCCATGAACTTTCATACTCAAGGAGTCATTTATATCCTGTGCCCATCTTCGTGCCGGTCGGCCCCTGCCCCTTCTTCCTGGTACCATGCCTTCTGCTATAATTTTTTCTAATCCGTCGTAGCGCTTGATTTAACCAAAATATTTCAGCTTTCGAGAAAGGATGCTGTTTATTAGCCTATCTTTCTTGATGTTCAGATCTTTTATGATGTCAACATTTCTCATCTTCTTTGTCCAATATATTCTGAGAATCTCTCTATAGAATTTCAGATCAAAAGCCCCTATTCTCTTTTACGGACTGAGAGGTAGTCCACGACTCACATCTGTATGTAGCCACAGGGAAGATGCATGCTCTCAAAATTCTAATTTTTATCTCCTTTCTGGTGCTTAACCATAGGCTCTTAAGGCTGTTCAATCTTTACATTGCTATAGCCATCCTCCTTTTAATTTCTGTTGAAGTCTGCATTGTTGTTTATTATAGAGCCTAGATATTCAAAGTTAATTACATTTTCAATTTCTTTATCATTTATTGTTATTTTTGGGTGACAGCCAGTTTTATCTGTTTACATCATTTTCGTTTTCTTTAAATTCAAGAACAGATTTTGATCTTTACTGTGCTTTTGGACAGACAATATTAATTTTTTTATTCCCTTTACGCTGTTCGAAAGGATGACTGTGTCATCTGCGTAGCGGAGTTCCGGAATAGGGTTGCCACCAATTTTGAGCGGTTCATAACTGTCACAAGTCTGGTCATTTTTGACATTTCTCATTATATTTTCTGCGTATATATTGAATAGGTATGGTGAGAGAATGCACCCCTGTCTCACCCCCTTTTGCACCTCGAACCAATCAGATGTTTCACCAGCTGCTCGGATGGCTGCTTGTTGTCCATGATAAAGATTTTCAATTAAATACACTAAATGCGCTGGAAACCCCATACTTTTCATAATAGTCCACAGTTCGCTTCAAATAACGAAAAATCGCATCACACAAAGAGATGACAGTACTGAATTAGTCTGTGTGTTCCATTACAAAGACACTCAAGTTATCGTGATTTTCTCTATTATACGCCATATTCAACGCAAGCGTCCCCCAGGACATGACAACCAATACAAATGAGACCAATGAAACAAACAGTGTTTAATCCCATGCTGAGTTTGGTTTTTCTGACATTGCTGGGATTTTGGAAGAAGATACTCATTCGCCTTGATAGTGTTCAATGGCTTGTTCAGTGCCAATAACATGGCTTGGTACTCAAAAGTTCACACACGTAATCATTCTTAGTAGGACTGTACCGAATAGTGATTTTCACTATTCGGCCGAATACGAATAGCTGGACCAACTATTCAGCCGAATACGAATACGAATAGTGAATCATCATCATCAGGTGCTCTTGCCGACTGGCATGGGCGATTATGCCTTGCCACAATCTGCGATCTCCTGCAGCATGTATTAGTTCGTGTGCTGACACACCTCCATGCCATGCAACAAGACTGTCAAGAATCTTCTCTCGTTGTCTTCCTCTATCCTTTATTTCATAGATCTTTCCAGTGGTCACCACATGTTCCATTTTCCTTCATCTTATAACATGGCCGAAAAAATGATGACTGTCTCCTTCTGATGTCTGTGAGTAGTTGTCTTCGAGCTCCCGCCTCTTTTAGAAACCTCTTGGTTGCCTTTTTATTGCCGTCCAAGGTATTTTAAGACTTGTTCTGTAAAACCACATCTATGAGGCCTAGAGAAATTGTTTGGCCTGCCGACTGATTGTCCAGGACTCACAGCCATATGTTCTTCTTCTTGTTCACCGGCTGTGAATTCCGGCGGTAAGTCGCGGTTTTTCGTCCAAATGGACTTTTGGCTTTTACCTCGACCTGAGTTTTGCGTGTACATCCGTTTTACTGTCTTATTTGCTTGCAGTCCTCGTTCCCTGCCTCACCGGCAGATGTACTCCGACTTCGAGGGAACAGCCATATGTTAAAACTGGATGTATGTAGCAAGCAAGAAAGCATTAGCTTAAAATAAAACAACACACACACACACAATCGTTCCATGTTGGCAGAATTAAGGCAGCTTCTTGTCTCACTGGGGGTATTTCCAGCAGTGCTAAACAGACGTTGTTCACTTGGTACGCTCGTGTGTGGTGCACAAAGTAATGCTTGACAGTATGAACCAAGGTGCGATATCCTAATATGTTTATTTCCCACTAGCCCAGAAACGGGTGTAAGGTATTCACTATTCGTATTTGGCCTGACCGCAACTATTCGGCCGAATACCGAATAGTTATTAGGTCCACTATTCGGCCCCTAAGCGAATACGAAGCGAATATTCGGTACAGCCCTAATTCTTAGTAACTCGATGAATATACTTTAAAAAGTCAAGCTGGATTAATCAGGCAAGAATTGATTGCAACACGAATAGCTGCGCTAACTTCATCTTTGTGACAGGTCATGCAGGTGTTCAAGGTAACGAGCGTGCTGACTATGTTGCTGACACTGCTGTTGCCATGGCTGGTCCAGTACAGGACAGAGGTGATGCTATCAATGATGTTAACATTTCCAGCTGCGATAAAGCTTCCAGTAAAATGAAACTCATTCTTGATTACTTACAGGCATCTATGGGACAAGACAGACTCTGTGATCTTGCTCTTCTTGGCGTAGAAAGAGAAGAAAGTGAGAAAACTGACTTTGAGCATATAATGGACCAGTTTATGTCAGTAAACGCAAGAAAAATGAGTTTGTAGTTTTAATCTTGTGTCAGTAAACTGTCATGATTTGTTAACCTTCTATTTTGATGTTTAAAAAAATTACAATTAAAATAATAGTCTATTACTGATACTTCCCATTATGAAGACCACTCTTTGTCGGGTGTACGGAGTAATGATAGATTGGCTACTGTCGCTCCTATGGGTCTGAGCTACTCTAGTATAAAGCGAACGGAATGAATGCATTTTGGGATCAAGTGGAAAGTGCAACAGAACAGAGTAACCATGCCTTGAAAGACTAATTCGGCTCGACGGGGGTGGGGGGGGGGGGTGGCAGAGGCTCTGAATGTATTAAGTGCAGGCGTGCCATCATGAAGTTAACATTGCCTGGTGCTTTCTTTTTAACCGACCACACATGACGTCACGTGACAGTCCAATATTTTAGAGAATGGTAAAAAGCCGCTTTTCTGTGGTTTTTGTGTGATTTAACGCCTTTTTTCAAGGTCAAGGTTTTCGTACGTTTACCTAACCATAATCCCAACCAAAACTATACGCTTAATCTACCACCCCTTGAAGTATTCGAACTGTCCCGTGACCTGTGAATTTCCTCTGTTTATGGTCAGCCCATTGCCTCCCCACCTTCCCCATCTCCTGCTTTACATATATTTAGATGAGTTATGAGTTAGATGATCTTCACAGCACTCCGGACACGTCTTATAGGCGCTCAGATTCCCCTCTCAACATATTCATCAGCGTCGTGCGTTTATAGTGCCAGTCCTATGTTGGTTAACAAGATTTCATGTGCGTCCGGTGTGCTTTTCATGCTTGGCTGTGCCGATCTTTACTCCCAGTTCTTAGTAGTAATGTGGACACGTTGCTGCCAAAATCCTCAAAACGTCCTCTCACTCACTCTCTCTCTCTCTCTCTCTCTCTCTCTCTCTCTCTCTCTAAGGGCAATGAAAATGTTTACGTGATCCATGGGCCGGCCATCATTCAGTTAATGCAACACCTGCTAGTCGAGCAGCTATTTCGTTACCGACAACGCCTGCATGCCCTGGGACGAATATGAAAGTAACTGCTGTCACAAAAAGTTTTGCAATGACTCAAACCACTGTCTGCGTGACCAGCCTGCCTCGACCCGCCGGATCATGCTAAAAACAGCACACACACACGGGAATAGTCCTGTGATTCTAGCCACATGAAAGCTTGTGTCACCGCCATCACCCCCATCGTCATGCTGCTGGTAGTCATTGAGAAGGCACCGTTGGCTTCTTGAACTCTACTGACAGATAACAATTTCAGGGGAGGGGCGTTCACCTACAAATAATTAAGAAAACATTGGGGAGGGGAGCTCAGCCCCATATACTATATGCTTGTAAGGGGTTAGTGTGTCCATATTTTTGTTTTCTCCCAAAATGGGGCCCCAACAACCAACATTAAAAAAGAGTTAAATCACAGGCTATATTTGTTTCACGTGCATACATAACATCACGGCATATGAAGCGACTGAGCGCGCCCTGGCTCGGTTGCCGATCATCTGATAGACTGCGACGCCTAGCGGCACAAGCAGATTTTGACAAAAGAAAGAAAAGAAAAGCAATGAAGAAGCATTGGAATTCCCTGTACCAAGAATACCAACCGGAACTGTTTCAACCACGCATGCGTGTGACGGTGTCAAAATATACCGTCCTGTAATTGCAATATGTCTCGTTCCACGACGGCAGCAATTTCCCCCAAAATATCGTCTAATCGTTAAATTGTAGGCATTTTTCGGGTAACGAAACTATAGTAAATATACTGTTATATCCGTGTGAGTCTGTTAGTTGTGTTATATTGAAGAGGTTTATGAATATTAATTATATATACGTTTTTTCAGGTATCGATTTGGGGAAAGTAGAACAGTCGTCCACAAGCAAGCAAGTGGAGAGAGATCACAGATAGACATAGAGGGGCAAGACGAAGTTAGGAACAACTGTTAACAGACAACTTGTGAGTTGATCGTAATAACTGGCAGCATCGTCCCTAATACCCGATTCACAATGGCAGTTAAGCGAATTCAAAAGGTAAATATGATGAATATATTATGATTGGCATTGTATAGATGTAGTTTGTTCATTTTAATTTGTTAGGAATTAATAATGAATGCCACAACCGGAAATTCGCATCTGAATATATCGAAAGTAGGCCCAGAATTTTTGCTAACATTATAGAATTAGTTTGTTTTGTCATGTCGGGAGATAAACTTGAATGTAATCTAGCTAAATTAAAATTATATTCACATGTATAATTTACTGGATAATAGAAGAAATGTAATGGTTTCAGACTGATGGTAGAAGTAGAATAATATATATTTTATTTATAATGAAACTCATGACTGTACTTTCTGTCTATATCTAGTGATTGGTTACTTAGAGGCTTATAACTTTTTTCTGACTTTTTTATATGGTTAAAAGAGCATACAAAATAGAAACAGGATTCCTGTCCCCCAAAGGGCAGCTGTAACTTTGCAAAGGTCAGCTGTAACATTTACGTTTGTATTTGTTTATAATAATATTTATATGGTCAGTTTCTTTATACTTATACAGTTGATAGCAGTTTTATTCGAAATAAGGCATTATTTCCGCCAGCTAGAACACATTCTTAGAATACAATATGGTCCAAGAAGAAGAAACACACTGAAATTTTGCTAGATCTGAACATCATTTAAAACTGGGTGATAAACAGCATCCCGGGCTATCCGAATAACGGTCCCAGATTATCGAGGCTAAAAATAAACCCTAACAGGGCCTCAGTCATATGTAAATTGCGGACATCCGGCGACCACCGCCGAAGCGGCGAAGGGTGGGGCTAAACTAGATGGCTGGGACTCACGAGCAAATAAAATAAAGGTAGCTGCTGCTTGTGAGTCTCAGTCATCTAGTTTAGCTCCGCTGCACGTAGCGGCGTAGGAGATAAACTCTCGGCAGTGGCAGTTGTCGCCGGAAGTCCGCAGTTTACATGTGACTGAGGCCCTGTTAGTATATATTTTGGGACTGTTATTTGAAGTAAAGCCGCATCCTGTCCTTTTGACCTTGTTAAACATCATGATGGCTTGGAGAGAATGGTAATGGAGGGTACAGTCTCCATAAAATGAGGCAGAGGCAGATTTTCGCAAAGTAGGATACACAATGTTAAAGATGCATTGGTTATGAAAGCAAATAGGGCTAGAGAGAAACAGACTTTCAAGCTTGCCGTTTAGAGATCTGTTCGCTGTAAAGGACTTGATGATGATAACAGCAAATCAGTATTGTGCCGTATCGATTTAAAATTTATGATAAATTGTGTAAATCGAGTAAATAAGTATATAAACATCCGTACATTTTGAAAGCCTCGGAAATGCATTTGAACAATATATTTAGCACCATAACTATCAGCATTTTTTTTGTGTTAAGTTAAACTGAAATCTTTTTCATCTGTCTACGTGAGAGAGAATGAACATACTTCATTTTTATAGGGTTAAGAATTAGGCACACAGGCCTTTCCACATGGTGAAGGTGGTGGGGTGTTTTAAAAGAGAGAGAGAAACAAATTATGCTGAAAAATGGAAAATACAACTGATTGCTATCTTATATTCTACCCCATTTGTCACAATAGGAGTTGTTAGATCTTGGCAGAGACCCACCGTGTAACTGCTCAGCTGGACCTGTGGGTGACGACAGTGAGTATAAACAGATTGTGTGAATTGTTAATGTGCATGTGTTGAATTTCTATGTTCTGAAGAAAAAATATGGTATATTACATTATGTTGCGTATTGGATATAAAATCAGACATTTGGAGGAAGGAAGAAAACTTACATCACATTCTCAACTTTGAGTAATGCAGCAGTTGCTGTCACATGTGCCATTGTAGGTTTCGAGGTCCCATTGTGGGAAAAACAAGAATAGACCCACTGCCTCCCCAACAAGTATGTCATAGGAATCGACTAATTGGGAGCTTCCTTCAGAGTCAGAGTGCATCTGCCTGAGAGCAAGGAACCAACAGTCTGCATACAAATAAGCAAGATCTGTTAAACAGATGCACATGCAAAACTCAGGTCTTGCAACAAAGCCAGAGTCCAGAAATGGACGAACAACCAGGTCTTGCTGCTGGGGTTTACAGCCGGTGAATGCAAACAGCAACAACAAACACTTTCATTGTAGATGAGTCACCCCGTAGTTACTCTATTTATGTACTAGTGAAATTCAAAAACAAGGCCCCTCGCTATCCTGTTTAAAACCTAACGAAGAAACAATTATTCCTGGGGAAAATCCAGAAACATATAAACAAGGTCTGTATGTGGGTTCTGGAGCCCCATTGTGGGAAAAACAAGAATATACCCACTGCCTCCCTAACAAGTGTGTTGTAAGAGTCGACTAATTAAGGGGGGGGGGGGGGGGGTTTCAAAGTCGAAGTGCATCTGAACTAACTGTCTGCATAAAAATTCAGATCTATAAAAATGAATGTGCACGCAACATTCAGGTTCTGGGGCAAGTCTTAAGTCCAGAGGTGGATGAACAACCAGAACTTTCTGCCAGAGTTTACTGCCGGTGAACACAAATTATAAGAAAACAACCAAATAGAGCTTTGTGGGTATTCTTGCTGATTTTAAGAAACCTTGCACAAAAATTCTGTCATTTTTGTCCATGTTGCACAAACTGATATTGATGCAGAAGTGCTGAACTACATGTAATGGTGCCCTAGGATCAGGGCTAATACTGGTCAAGCCCTGTCTACACCTCTCCACACTCATCCTCGAAATGGATTCCCTACTGGGGCCTGCCAGTGTAGATAGAACCAACAGTCTTCATACACATAAGCCCGACCTGTAAAACAGATGTGCATGCAACACTGGGCCTAGAATAAAGCCAAAGTCCAGAAGGGGATGCACAGCCATAACTTTCTGCCGGAGTTTACAGCTGGTGAGAACTAAGAAGAAGAAGAAGTTGTAGTACACACTGGATGGCCATTCAATTGTTTGGACTTAGCATAAAGGCTAGCATACATTTAGCAGTTCCTCGTGTGGGTTCTGGTGCCCTATTATAGGGAAAACAAGAATAGACCCACTGCCTACCCAAAAGCATGTCATAAGAGCCAACTAAATGGGAGCTTCCTTCAAAGTTGGAATGCATCTGCCGGAGAGGCAAGGAACCAGCAGTCTGCATACAAATGAGTCAGATCTGTAAAACAGATGTACACACAACACTAAGGTTCTGGAACAGGACTGCAGTCCAAAAGTGGACCAACAACCAGAACTTTCCTTTGGAGTTTGCAGCTGGTGAACGTGAAGAAGAAGATTTAGCAGTGACAGAGAAATGGTTGGTGTTCATCGATGCTGAAAATTCAGCCCTATGGTCTCTTGAGTTTGGAAAGGGAAAGATGGCTGTGTAACATTATCATTCTAGAGTGACTTCTTGGTCATGGCTTACATGACCTCAGCATTAATGCTTCAGGCTTAAAACCTTTCAGGAGATAGATATAGCTAACAAACTGTATGCTACCAAATTCCTAGACACAGTCAACTAAAGACCTTAGTTTGTATATTGAATTTTAAGTCTGTTTTGCTTAAACATTTTTTTAAAATGTTGTTTTAATTATGAATAAGTATATTTCACCACATGTCATTGTGTTTAGTGTTTTGATGCTGACTCCTTTCTTTTTTACAGTATTTCAGTGGCAAGCGACAATTTTAGGTCCGGTAAGTATCTCTTACTTACTATGTTTTAAAATTTTTTGATAAATACTTATTTTAAATAGTTAATACTAAATATGCACATTGAAATTTGTATCTAATTTTTTTTTTTTATCATTAAAAAGTTGTTGATATTGTGCTAGTAAACATGCCTTTAACGTTTATTTCTTTTCTGATTTGTTCAGCTTTCGGTTGTGATTTCCTGCTGATTATCATTACTGTGGTTGCAAATTAGTTTATATTTTTATTTGTATGTTAAGCAGCATGTGTTCTCTTATTTCTTGGTTTTGCTGTATGTGTTTATTCTACATCATCATTTCTCTTAATGCCTAGTGGCACAGGAGGCTTCAGAGAGGACTTTCCATGCTCTCCTGTCTTGTGCAGTTTTTCCATGTCAGAGATGTCGTATTCAGGTCACTCTCCATCATTCGTCTCTATGTTGTTTTTGGGCGCCTCTTTTTTTTTTTCCCGTCTAGTATCCATGTTAGAGCTGTTTTGGCAGACGTATCAGGATTCATTCTCATAATATGGGCAAGCCATTTCCATCTTCTCTTGGTCATCATACTGTCTAGAGTTATTTGCTTTATGACTTAAAGTTTAGTGTTTGAGATTGTATCTGGTCAGAAAATTTTGATAATTCTACGTAGACATGTGTGGTGGAAGGTGGACAGCTAGTGTGCATCCTTTTGGTCATTCCCCAGCATTCCGCTCCATAAAGAAGAACTAGCAAAATGATGCTCTTGTAGAGTCGAAGTTTGGTTTCTCTGCAGTAACTGTTGGATTTCTAGATTTGCCTCATCCCTTTCAAAAGCAGCTCTAGCTTTGTTCAGGCATGACTGTTTGTCTTCCTCTGTCCCTTCCACTAGGGACACCACACTACCAAGATATGTGAAATGTTCTACATTTTCAAGTGTTTGGTTGTTTATGGTCACTAATTGTTGGTTTGGACAGTTTGTTATGATCTTAGTTTTCTTTCTATTTATTCTTAGTCCCACCATTTCTGCTGTGCTGTGTAGTACTGGTTTGGACAGTTTGTTATGATCTTAGTTTTCTTCCTATTTATTCTTAGTCCCACCATTTCTGCTGTGCTGTGTAGTACTTTTCTCTTGTAAATGTTTATGTAATAGGAGTGCTATATCATCTGCAAAAGCAAGGTCCTCAAGCATGGTGGATGGAGTCATTGTATGCCTCTCGATGTCTTGTCTATTGTTAATAATTCGACAGGAAAATGAAGTTTGTCTGGCTAGTAGTAAAACATTTTTTGTGTGTGTGTCTCTTTAAGATGTAATGATACACCTATTAAGGCAATAATGCAGGCAATGATAAAGATATAAAAATACAGAAGGCAAGAAGAATTTTCTTAGCTGTATAGTTCTATATTACTACATACCATGAACAACAGGCAACAGTAATTGGTGAAACATCAGACTGGTTTGAGGTGCAGAGGGGAGTGAGACAGGACTGCATTTTCTCTCCCTCTTTTTAAACCTATATTCTGGAAATGAGAAATTCAGTTGATAATGTGGGCCTGTGACATCTTATTATATCTCTCACACTTAGAGGCAAATCTATCACAGATCTCAGACGACATAGCTCTCCTTTCCAACAGTGTACAGGGCTTAAAAGAACTAATTCTGGCCATCAGAAAGTACAATGAAGAAATCTTTTTCTGAATTTGAAGAAGAAGAAATATCCAGCAATGCAGCACACAGAGTAAAATCTATAACAAAGAGGTCAAAATGACACAGATTTTTTTTTACTTTTTGGGCTGCAGTGGTGATTGCACAAAAGCAGTAAGAAATACTTGTTTTTGTAAAGGTAAAGGTAAAGTCGTGAGATGTGAACCAGTGTCTTTGCACACGGTTATAAACCATAAGTGCTCTGCCACCAGTACGGACAGCTGATAAGAATTGTCTGCCTGTGTCACCGTTCGCACATAACTCTGTAGCTACAGCGACGTTCCTCCATTTACAACAGAGTGCCAACTCTGGTACCCATTTCCTAGAGGCTGGGTGAACCCCGGGAACCGCCCAGTTTCAAACACCGACCGTCGGCTGCAGCGAGTCGCAGCTGGATTTGAAAGCGAGCTTCTTATCGACTGCACTAACGCAGCTCCTGTTTTTTTGTAATGCAGTGACTAAACAGTATGAAGAACCTATGGTGTGGCACGATGTTGAGATTGTGTATCTTTCCCATGGCAACTATTAATGTGAGTCATAGACTCCAACTTGGCTATGGGGGGGGGGGGGAGAATTTGAACTGAAATGCTGTAGTATTTAAAAAAAAAATTTGTTTTTTTTTTTTTTTTTGGGGTAAGAATACCATGGACCAAGAAAAAAAAACCAGACATTACCTGATCTGAACATCCAGAATTAGTTAATAAACAGCATCCTGTCCAAAAGGTTAAGCTATATTGGCCATGTTCGTCATGTTGGTGGAGAATAGTGTTTCAGGAGGTAAAGACAGACCTCTGCAAAGATGGCTACAGCATTTTGGGGGGTGCATTGTCTATGAAAGCAATAAAGGGCTGAAGAATTGGCTAGAGAAAAAGAGACTGTTACGTGTGCCATGAAGAACGTGATGTTCTGTGAAGAACCTGCTGATTGATTACAATATAGTTATATATGAGTTGCTGTGAAACCATGGATAGCACGCTTGCTGTAATGTCCAACTTCATGATGGTCTACGTCTTCCTCTTGTTGCAAGAGCTAAGCTTTACGTTACTGGTTTTTTGTAAACATCGGTGTCATTTAATATAGACAAACTTTCTGCAACATGCCTGTTTGTGTATCATTTTTCTTTAACCTTGTAGAATATAAGCATTTTTTTGGTTTGTTTATTTAATCTCCTCAATCCACAGTATTCAAATAATTTTTATTTAGCATTCAACTTCCAAATATCAAATGTTTTTTGTTTTAACATTGTGGTCCCTGTGTAAAGTTGTAAGTTGTAAAGCCCTATCCTGTCTGTTTTAACCTCTGCATTTCTATACTGTCTCGTTCTCACTTTTCAACAGTTCTGTTTGTTGATAATTATTCAAAATGTATATGTTCACTTTTCTAAAATTCTTTTTTTTTTTGGTTTACTTTTTAGGCTGACAGTCCTTACCAAGGCGGTGTTTTCTTTCTCACTATAACTTTTCCAACAGATTATCCATTCAAGCCACCTAAGGTATGTTTAGTGACACTGTTTTGCAAATAAATGTTTTTTTTTTAAATTCAAAATTATATAAGTGCAAAGAATGGGTACTTGTATGAATAAATGAATCAAGAATTGATGCCACTGCACTTGGGACTTTCCCACGCGTGCTCCGTCCCCTTCTTCAGTAGCCAGCAAAGAGTTAACATGCTAATAGTACAAGTTGAAATTAAAAGTGTCCTCTTCAGTGCTGAATCTTTCTTCCAGAACATATCCCCGGATTCCCTATCTATGCAGCCCTTTCGCAACATCTGTTTTTTATAGCAGCTCACCACCCAGAGAAGCTGCAGCAGCTAATCTATCAGCCTCCTCATCACCTCGCACACCTGGATATAAAATGCATGATATGCTCTTGATCTGGGTCTTTTCAAGTGTTGCAAGCCACTGTGCCTGCAGGATACCAGTTTTTTCTGAAGCATGCACCTTGAGTCTGTTACAACATGTATGGCTGTGCTGCTCTCAAGCCATCGGAAAGCTACTGTTGCTGCCTCCACTTCTATTCTCCTACTGGATCTACTGACATTGTATGCCAGGCTTTCTGTTTTTAAGCAGTGGCCATTTACCTTATCAATAAAACCCCACCCGCTTTTCTTACCTGTCACTACAGACCCATCTGAATATATTATGATTCACCTGGGCATGAATTGTAATTGATCACCTCTTGCACTGCTGACTGTTACACCGGCTATCCTAACCCAGCACCCTCTGTCCAAGGTAACTATTACTCTCTGTAAGCACTGGGCGGCACTGCAACCCATTCTTCACCATGCGCTATCTTGTCAGTAGCACAAATGGTTCTGGTCATGACTTCTACCTCTGCCATCCAAGAGCCACCTCTTTTCAGCCTTTGCTATCTCCTAAAGCCCCAAGTAGGAGGTGTTTCCTGTCCGTTGTGACTTTAAAGTACATTTTCACCTTTAAAATCTTTCATATACGAGTGGCAATGTAGGCGTTTACCACATGCGCACAATTGGCATGTCTCATATACATCCCAAAAGGACTTGCAAGGCTTCATTTTATATGCATTCCAGCTTCTCTATTTAGGTATGAGATAATGTTAGCAGTCGGAAACCATACTCCATTACCAAAATCACTTGCTGGTAGAGTGTTTATAGCATTTTCTCTTCCAGGGGAGCTGATGCCATCACCATAAAAGTATTTAGCCCTTTCCCTAATTTTAAAACCATCTTGTCCAGGTGGTATTTGAAAGACAGACTCCTATCAAAGGTAATTCCTAGATATTTTAGTGAATTATATCTTGTTATATTACTGCTTTATTGTTATGTCCGACCACAATACAGTTGCTCTTATCTGGGCTTTATTTTTCAAGGTAATCCTGTAATTTGCCTGCCAGTGTCTTTTCAAGAATTGTACTAAATGTGTTCTGTAATGTAATAGGGTACTTACATGACAGACCTTGAATTAAGATGTATATCTGGGATTGATGATAGAATTTGACAAAACTACTTAACTGGTATTGAAGGTAGGAGATATTATTGGGTGGAATAGAAGGTATCAAATAACAAGATGAGAATGAAAAGGGTATCATTGCTGTACTGAAATGGCTTCGTACTGTCTCACTCACAAAGATTATTCTTTCTTTCCCTAAGTCCACTTAGAAAGTTGATATTTACACAGTCCGATGGTTAATTAATGGAAATGATTTTATTATGGCCCAAACAAATACGCCATTCATGCTGCAAAGCATGTCATCCACACTGGTACATTCATTTATGATCTGGCAAAATTGTAGCGCTGACTGGTCAGCATAAACTGTTTTGTTTAGCTAGTCCGAGTTGTGCTGTTACATATGTAGCATGGAGCCAGGGATGAATGTTAGTACTTTATTAAAAGGAAAAGTGTTCTTGGGACAGTTGAATTGATGAGATAGTGTTTTCAAGATATACAGCAAGGAATAAATGACAATTGTTGCGCAGTACCTGTGCACATTTATAGTATTTTCCCCACAAGAAAAGTAACAATCATTTTGTCATGACTCATATTTAAACAGTGTTAATTTGAAACGGCCTTTAAGTTATTTTTCCAAGCCATTGATAATAGAATAATTTTATTGTTACAATTAGTTTTTACAAAAACATTTTTTTAACCTTATTCACAGGTTGCTTTCTCAACAAAAATTTATCATCCAAATATCAACAGTAATGGCAGCATATGTTTAGATATCCTTCGAAGTCAGTGGTCTCCTGCCCTTACTATATCAAAAGGTGAGACACTGTAAACATTAATCTGCATTACTCATTGTGAAGTTTTGAGGGGTGCTTAGGGTTCTTTTCTTGTTGTCTTTCTAATTTTTAATCTGAAAGAAAAGTGCACAATTTATTTGTATTTATTTGTGTTAACACAAAAGAGAGATTCATCTAAGGGATGTAATTATAGAAACCTCATTTGTACCTTGTTCTTCATGTGCACTTTTATTGGTAAATTGTTTGCTTTGTTACATCATTTGCCTTTTAGGTTCTGGGTCCTGGGTAGACATGCTGCCCACTAAACAATCATATTGTGAAAGGTGACTAGGGGTTTTCTTGAAATCAAATTTGCTGGGTCGAAAAGTGCTGATATCGCAGCCTAGCTAAAAATCACAACACAGTGGGCTAACCATCCTTTTAAGGCTGAGTGCTGAAGAAAAAAAGTTATAGAGTCATAATCTGGGAGAAATTCCTAAAACAAAGAGCTTAAGTAAATAACTGCCCCTCTCAGGGTAGAGTTCTCACACTGAGCAATATTTTTCTTTGACAGAACTATCTTATAGATAACTTTATAGGCACATATAATGCACGTAAAAAGTTAATTGCGTATCCTTTACAGTATGTTGCAGAACCAACCCCAGCATTCCTTGTCCAGCCCTCATCACCACCTAGATCTTCCCCATCAGCCGTTTTAGGGACCCCCCCCCCCCCCCCCCCACACACACACACACACACACACAACTATCGATCTAGCTCTAGTTCTATAAGGTTCAAGAATCTCCTCATCACTCGAGCTCTCATAGTCTGTGCCATTTGAACTGGAAACGTATTGTTGAAATTCTGACTTCTCAGAGACTGAATCGACCAACCTAACGATCACCTGTTCGACTGTGAAAAGCCTAGTGCTACTTCACTTTCCTGTTGAAGTGATTGGTTCTTCAGCCGCTTTATTGTGGATTTTCCGAATTTTTTCACATTAAACCATACAAAGTCAATCCAAACACATGGTGGCAGCCATTTGCAATGACTAACCATGAGGTTTGATCACAATTGGTTGGTTATTTTTAGTTTGTGGCACATTTTTTTTTTCACATATTACTCAGAGTACCGAAAAGAGACAGCAGTTTAGCCGCAGATTAGGACACTCACGGAACAGCGGCCTGGTAGAGTTGAGCAATGTTATCTTTTGTCTTTCTGTTGCATCTTTCTCTTTATTGTTATGTTTGTCTACTATCTTTACGTGTATTTACATATCTTCTTCTTGGTGTTCCCCGGCTGTAAACTCCGGCAGAGAGTTCTGGTTGTTCATCCACTTCTGGACTGTAGTCTTATTCCAGAGCTTAAGTTTTGTGTGCATATCATTTTCTTTTTGAAATATTTATTTCTACAGATCTGGCTTAATTGTGTGCAGACTGTTGGTCCCTAACCCCTCATGCAGATGCACTTGACTTTGAAGAAAAAACCCACTATTAACCGTCTTCTGTGACATGCTTTGTGGGGGGGGGGGGTTGCAGTGGATCTTTTTCTTTTTTTTCCCCCCAAAATGGAGTCCCAGAAACCACATGGGAATGTATTTACCAATTCTTTGGGTGGTGTATGAAACAGTCTCTAGTCTGAGTATTTAGATTCCATAGCTAGTACTTAGGCTTACGCATGACATGTATATAAACATATGATTTTGTTCTGTCCGCAGTTCTCCTGTCCATCTGTTCCCTGCTAACAGATCCTAATCCAGATGATCCTTTGGTACCGGAAATTGCTCGAACATTTAAGACCAACCGCTCAGAATACAACAGACTAGCGAAAGAGTGGACAGCCAAGTATGCAGAGTGATAAAGTATGGCAAAGAACATGCTGCTGTAGTGTCTGATAAACACGTGGGCTGTGTGATAAAAGTCTTTTTTTGTTCATTAAATAAATTCATTTCATGGGGTTCTTAAAAGCATGGTTTTCAAATGTATATCTTGCAGACCATTTATTGTGACCTATCCCGTTGTTTCTATTTTAATTTTCAGTTTTAAGAAACCTCATTTGTCTTCATATTTTTAGAAGCATTCATTTGCAGGTAATCAACCATAGCATTGTAGTATGACGTGGATGGAGACAAACTGATGCATCATACAAGATTCTTTGCAGCAGAAATCACATACTTTCATGTATGGGTGGATTTGTGGAACCTTCTAAACTTGTATGGAAGTTGTGGACATTACTTAGCAGAGTGAAGAGTATGAAATAATCTCTAATATGAAAATGGAGATTAAGGCTGGTTAGCACCTCATTCTTTATTGAGCAACACCACTAAATCAATAAATGTTTTATGGCCTACTTCATTTGTGATATATTCTCGGAACTTCTTTTGCCTCACTTTGTTGTTATATGAACCCAGTCTATTATATTTGTTACTTCAACTCAGTATGTTTTATAATGTTAATAATTATCCATACTCACACTTAACTTTTCAGTCCCCAGACAGTTTGTATTTTACTCGTTCTCTGTGAAGCAGTTTAATTTTTTTTTAATAATAAATGTATACGTTGTAATTCAGTTTGACAGAAAGAGTTACAGTAACAAAAGGGATCTAATATATTATGTAACAATTCAGCAGGACATAATAAGTTAAGAAAAGCAAATAAGGTTAGGCAGGGCTATTCCGCTGGCGACAATCAAGCGGCTCACAGATATTGTCCGTTACAATCCATATTTTCACAATTTAGGCCCCTTAGTAAATCTAGTTCAATAGCCCTGATATAAGTTTTTATCAGCAAATGCATAATCAGGTGATTGGTGCTGAAGGATTTAAAGTAAAGGCCTAGCATTTGGGAGGGGGGGGGGGAACAGAGTGGAGATTGGCAGCACGGTGTACACTGCTGCATCTGGAAATATTTTGTGTTGAGGACCTAGGCTCCTCTGTGGTGTGTCACTTGCACCACTAGTGCCATGAGAAGTGTCTTTTCTAAAGTACCCACTCATTGGAAGTAGAATCCTGGTATGGGCTGTGACACGATTACACTGTCTGCTGACGAGCTGCACAAAAACCGGGCAATATCAAGAGTTAAAAGTCTGAATGGTCTAGATTCATGTTGTTATTGGTTGACAGCCTCTTGTTTCCATTCATATTGGTTCACGTGTTATTGATGGAACCTAGCCCCAGCCCCACCCCCACCCTTATGGGTGCGTTTTTTTTTTTCAAAAGCAGTAGCAGTTATGGTGCCTCCGGTAACACAAAAAGGTACTTTTCAGCACTACATGTAGAGTGGCTTTCTTGATAAGGCTCAGATCATGAGCTTATCATGAATTTTCTATCCGGGGTAATGAGCTGGCTTATGGTGAGCTAAGTACCCTATTATCTTACAGAACACATTTAGTAAAATTCTTGAACAGACACTGGCAGGCAAATTACAGGATTACCTTGAAAAATACATCCCAGATGAGAGCAACTGTATTCTGGTATTATTTAAATAATAGAATTGTTAGAGATGTGTAGTTGGACATCACAGTAAAGCAGTAATATAACAAGAGATAATTTACTAAAATATCTAGAATTACCTTTCAAATACCACCTGGACAAGATGGTTTTAAAATTAGGGAAAGGACTAAATACTTTTAAGGTGATGGCATCAGCTCACCTGGTTGACCCAAACCTTGTTCTTGAGGCCAGGTATCTCTTTGTGGGTGTCAATATAAAGGGCAGGCTTGCAACATGAACTCAAATGTTGATGGCCCCATTTGACATGCATACTATAGGGACCGTACCAATCTTTATTTTATGCATATGGTAGTGGATTTTGTTTGAAAGCCTGTATTGTAAATTAATGTAATGATTAGTTTGTTCAGTTCAGCAATAATTAGGCATATCTTCTTCTTATGTTTTCATGTTTAAAATGCTGAGCATTGCGTTGTAGTTTACATCTAGGCTTCAGCAAACTGCTGATTAATTGTCTTTTATGACATGCTTGTTGGGAAGCAGTGCGTCTATTCTTTTGTTCCCAGAATTTTGCCTCAGAACCCACATGGGAAGTTGGACATGTCCTTCATGACAAATCCTGCTTGGTTAAGCAATTAAGATTTTCAAAGTGGATTTTAATGTGAACATAGCTCATTGAAATTACGGACAGCCCAAAAAAAAAATCTGGGGTTGATCCTCCACATCCTGCAAATATAACATGCTGTCCTCACCCATAACTGAATATTACTGCGTGTGCACTGTTTTAATTTCATTGTTAACATGTCCCCATTCGTAACAACATGAATTTTGAAAATTCATTTAATTGATTCTTGTATATTATATGTACTTGTGTGTTTTCTCTGTGATTTAGACACTGTGTTTAGTTGTAGTGTTGTCTACCTCCTGACCATTATAATTGCTCTGTCTTTGGGAGCAGTAGCAGTTATAATGCTTCCAGTAACAAAACAACAACAAAAAGTTACATTTCAGCACACAGTTACATTTTCATTGAACACCAGAAAGAGAGCAATGACATTTTCTGTAAGTACTTCAGTCCTAAACTAGGTAATTGAATCCACACAGGGAGGATAATCTTAGATGGAAGAATATTTTAAATATTGTTGATCATGAACAACCAGTGACTGAATTCTATAGAGATGTCTGCACTCATGATTATAATAATGCATTATCATTAGGTTCTCGTATGTCTTCAGACCAGTACTTGTTCCTTTTTTGCTCGCACTTTAATTATAAACAGTCTTCATCTTGAATAAGTATTTTTAAGCGTGTAAGTAGTTATGTGTTTGTTGTATTTGTGTGTGTGTGATTTTGTTGGATGAGACTGACTATTTGAACATATACAATCAGTATATTTCTAGAGAATGCTGAGTTGTGATTCAGACATCAGATATGTGCCAGAAGTTTGGTTCAGAGTATGAGTCATTCTAATAAATAAAATTATGAAGTAGCTGGGTAGAGAATTAACACTGTTAGCTGTTAGCCCCCCCCCCCCCCCCCCCCCCCCCCCCCACCAAAACAAATATCCAAAGCTGACTAGGGGATTGAAACTGATATTAATACTGTAGGTCCATAAAGTCTTTGTTCGATTTTTAATGGACTATTAGATATTGAGGAGCATCTAGATGATGAGCAGTTAAGAACGCTGGGTTCTAATTCGAGACACATGGGTTTGATTACTCAGAAGGATGATGGAATTGTTTTCTTTTTTTTTTTTTCTGGGGCTAAAATAAATTCCTAAACAGCACAGTTAATGGTGACAGCACTAGTTAGTCGTGTAGCCCTGAATCCTTAGATTCATGACCTCTAAGTCCTACATTACCCTAAAAACTGGGTAATGCTGGCAGTAAGGACAGAACTCATAGATAGGACCTGTCTCAGTACTAATTTTGAAAACAATTGTAGTGCCATGGCTGGTGGAGGGAAAGAAGAAGGGTGGATTTTCCTGGGCTGAGGTGTGAAGACCGCCTGTCCAAAGAGTTGTCATGCAAGGACAGGCTGAAAATGTTTATTTTACATATGTTAGATACGAGCCTTCCTGAGCATTGGAATCTGTGTCCCAGGATGTTTTCTCCATTGCACACACACATGCCTCAATAAGTTTGGTGTGACTGGAGAATTTATGAGGATACTAGTGCAGTGAAAGTGATCCTTTCCTCCATAAATCACTCCTCACACACATGCACACAAATAATTTACTAATTAACTACGCTATAGTTTGAGCAGTAGAAATAATCATTAAATAGTTTATCATCATCATTATCTTTGCAAAGCATTGCTTTCGTCGTGAACTGCCTGAAAGAAACTCAGTCTCTGGTCTGCTCTCCCGCCTCATGCACTTTCATATCCAGGGAGTCACTTATATCCTGTGCCCATCTCCATGTTTGTTGGCCACCGCTTCTCCTTCCTGGTACCATGGCTTCTGCCAATTTTTACTAGTCTGCCAAGGCACTTAATATTTGCCAAATTATTTCAGCTTCTGGGACAAGATGCTGTTAACTAGCTGATCTCCCCTGATGTACAGATCTTTTAGAATGTCAGTACTTCTTCTTTGGTCCATAGTATTCTGAGAATGTGTCTTGAACATCTCAGCCTATTGGTCCCTATTTTCTTCCTAAGGACTGGGACATAGTCCACGAATCGCATCCATTATGTTGCTACTAAGTTTTTCATCGCCATATTATAATAACACATTTATGTAATGTGACAGCTATTGGTTCATTTATAGATACACCTCTGCAAACCTGCCAGCATCTGTTGTTTCGAAGTTATGAACATAGTTTTATAATTTCAACACACCAGGCGATTCATTCTCAGGTGATTTGCATTACAAACCGCTTCATATTGGTTTCGACAACGCTGTGGTTTTTTTTTTTTCACATTTAGAGGACAGGAACATGAAAATTGCCTAGTAAAAACCACAAACAGCTAGAGTTCATTTCTGACATCCCATAAAGCAGCGTTCTTCAGTAACATCTCTGCACTGGGAAAATAGGAATAATATTTTGTTGAGTGGCTGACAGCTAATACATAAACCCCTCAGAGGATTTTTTTTACTAAGTCATGATTGGGCGGACATTTTTCACGTTTTTCTTCTAAGAACAGGACACTGCAGGCTCAACTACCACATACATAAAAAAAGACTACAGTCAACACAGTGTGCAAGTCAGACGAGACCACAAACACCTGAACATATTCTGTCTGCTATACTTAGTTAGGAAGAGAAACCATGTCTCAAGAGCAAAGTGTGCAGAGCAAGCTATGGAGGACTTGCAGTTGACATACAAGTTCATAGAGGCAGCCCACCTGATTGTATGACCAGAACATATGAAACTGACTGAGGCATGGGTGGATATTTTTAATGGATCACCATAACATCTTCACAGGCTGACACCAGTCCACAGATCACAGACCTGAGAACATCGGCTGTACAGGATTTGCCGTTCTTCGTTTCTGTAATTCTTGCAAAACAAATCACATGATTGCCTCTTCATGTGTACCAATCATTGTTCCATAGGTAATGTACTTCTTACATTTGGTCACTATACATTGAAGAAATCTGGCAGCACGTTTGTTTTTTTCAAGATATTTAGCTTTGACACTTGTGAAAGTAAAGCATTTGTGATTTTGTTGTCATTATTGTTCTCATAAGGGCAGCTGCTCTGATACTTTGAGACTGAACGAGTGTAATTTTAATTAACACTTTAGACTAAACACCTTAAATAGTGAATCTGAACGCTGTAATTTACCCGCCCACACTTTTTACAAATAAAAGTTACCTTTTCTAAACATTGATTCACAGAAGCTTTGTTTTCATTGGTGCAATCTTCTTTGCATCACTGGCTGTAAACTCCGCCAGAAAGTTTTAGTTGTTTCTTTACTTCTAGCAGCTAATCCAGAGCTTGAGTCCTGCATGCCCATCTATTCCACATATCTGGCTTTTTTGTACACAGACCATAGTTCCGTACCCCTAATTCTAGTACGTTTCAAAACTCTTACCGTTACACTTTAACAAATATCTAGAAAACTCCTGTAGGGATAAACATATTTTTTTTTTTTTTGCGCTGGCCTAAGATTTCCCATATCCTTATGATTCTATAATTGCTGAGGTACTGCGGTTTTATTAAAGCGGCAAATTTCTAAAAATTTCATTTCTATGCCCCTGAACAAAATAGAATATACAGTAATTGACAGGTGGATATTGTTTAGAAATCAGTTTAGATGTGCAGCGGTGTGTGATAATTATTTTTAAATAGGGAAGACTTATACTGGAGATGACCAGCTGAGAGTAAAACACGCCTGTAGTTTGTTGTTTTGAAAAGTTCTTGCTCAATTTAAAGTTACTGTATGCATGCTGGTTGTTTGCTTTGTATCGGTGTCTGTTTTTTCATATAGCCAATACAATAGATGTTTGGGCTATCTTCCGAATAACGGTCCCAAATTATCGAGGCCGAAAATATACCCTAACAGGGCCTCAGTCACATGTAAGGGGTCCAAATGGAGCAATGATGCGGAATACAAGACTCTTAATGTATATTAGCCTCTCTTGCTCAACCCTACCTCACCTTCACGTGGTGGACCCTGTTCTTCCCAGCAATCCAGTTGAAGGTTGGGGTTTCAACCCCCAGCGGGAAACTGGATTGGACAACAAACGAGGTAAGGGCGAAAGACGAAGGGATGAGCCTACTTTCCTCGAGTATGACCAAAGTCTACCCTTGCAAAACAAGGAGCTGAAGTCGGAGGCAACCAGCCAGGAGGCGCACCAGAGCAATCATGATGCCACGCACAAACGCCATGGAAATATGTCTAAATCAGCAAAACGATATGGTGCTCGTCCTGTGATAGGCGAACGAAAGAAGAAGAGGAAGTTACATATAAATTGCGGACTTCCAGCGACTTAAATTGTGCACTTCCGACGACTACCGCCACCACCGAGAGTATCTCCCACGCCGCTATGCACAGCGTGGATTGGGGCTAAACTAGATGGCTGAGACTCACGAGCAGCAGCAACCGCATTTCCTGCAGCTTCCTTCATTTTATTTGCTCGTGAGTCCCAGCCATCTAGTTTAGCCGTACGTAGCGGCGTGTGAGATACTCTCGGCGGTGGTGGATATCCGCAATTTACATGTGACTGAGGCCCTGTTAGGGTATATTTTCGGCCTCGATAATTTGGGACCGTTTATTCGGAAGATAGCTGATGTTTGTTTAACCACCCACCCCCGCCCAAGTCTTACAAGGACATCCTTGTTAAGAGGCTGAAGGCCAAATTTCAACAACTTACACCGAACGGTTACTGGGACGGACTGTAGTCAGACTTTTATTAAATGTTTCTGGGGGGGGGGGGGGGGGGGGGGGGTGAGATCCCAACAATGGAGCCCCGGAACCTACACGGGGAGGACTATAATTTAACATTTTGGTGCCAACAAGCACATACATTTTTTATAACACAGTCTTGGTGCATAGTTGCATGTCTGTATTTTCTGAGTTCAGGATAGGGGGCATTTTAAGTAACTTCTCGTGGGAACAGTCATCACTACAAGTTACCTTGGGATGGCTGCTGCATGGAAGGACTGTTCACACCTGGAAATGGGAGCGGGGTGGGGGGTGCTAAAAAAAGCTTTCTAAGCCCTCTGCGCTCTGTATTAAAATACCGACACCAAATTATCTGCTGCCTAATCGCCAGCAGTATTACGAATCGTGTTCGCAACGTCTAGGTCACAGTCAATCGATCAGTTTGTCCACTCCGGGATGTTACCTAAAGATTTATCATACCATCATGAGATTTAAAAATCTCAGTCTGGAGGGCAGATACCCATTCAATCTGGTGAGAAGTTATACCAAGGACACCCGTAGCAGTTACACCAGCCTGAGTGTGAACCTGCAGTCTACGTGGGTGGGGATCCTAAGCCACGGAAGTCAATCCCTACACAGTGTAGATCTGATAAGAACTCACCGGAGGTTCGCCCAGCCTCTAGGTAATGGGTATTAGAGTTAACACTCTGGGGTAAATGGAGAAAAGTCTCTGTAGCTACGGAGTTAAGTGCGGACGGCGACACGGGCGGACACTTTCTTATCAGCTGTCCGTACTGGTGGCAGAGCACTTATGGTTTATAACCGTGTGCAATGACGCTGGTTCACATTTCCTGACTTTACCTTTTACCTTTACTCACCGGAGACTCAACCAGTGGTTATTATCAGAAATTCCTCTTATCCGGATAAGAATTCGAGCAAGAAAAATTGCAGGGAAATAAACGGGGTGTTCAACAGAAAATCGCCACATCCGAGATCGCATGAGGCGGCCTAAACTGTGAATCGTTTGTTTTCTTGCCGTGATCAACTAAAAAAATATGGTTCTTCGTGTTTTTAGAGCTAACTCACGGGCTCCTTAGCACAGGCGAGGATCCTGAAATATTGTGGGTAGATTTTTAACTCAATTTTGCCCGGGCAGCGCCGTTAGGCTACTTTTTTTGTCGATTTCCAACTGTCAAGGGATTGTTTACGTGCTTAGTAATACACACGGGCTTCTGGTCTCACAATTAGAGACCAGGGGAAATTACTAGAAGTCCACGTGAAGTCTCTCCCCACCCCCGCAAACCCCACATAAATAAATAAATATTTACAATTGCAACAAAAATAAAGTGTTCTAAAACATAGGATAAAGAGCATTATCGGAAGAATCATTATAAACTATCCATATAATGACAATGTAAATAGCCATAGCTGACTGAAAGAAATAAGTATATGATATTTAATGTATGAATTGTCAAAGCAAAAATCGCAAATAAAATAGACACCATGTATCCCAATTTACACCCAGAAGTTGAATAGGATATTGTTTATGTGAATGCTTTAACTACTACGCTGTTGACATTGATATGAACTGGCACAATATGCTTGCGGAAAGGGGCGTTTGAGATGAGAAATCACTCTCATTGTGTTATTAGATACTTGATGATATGCATTAAACTATTATATATATATATTATATATATAACACATATTATATATATATGTTATATATATTTATAAATATATATATATATATGTTATATATATATATATAGATAAACATATATATTATATGTTTTATATATATATATATATATATATATATATATATATATATATATATATATATATATAATATATGTTATATATTTATATATATATATATAAATAAGTTATATATATATATCTATATATATATATATATATAGTATAACATATATATTATATGTTTTATATATAATATATATATATATATATATATATAATATATATATATATAATAAACAGACAATGTATTGATCGGTTCTCATAGAAAGAAGTAGAAAGACAGAAGGACACACTAAACAACATAAAAATCGAAAGCTATGGTTACTGTGCCGGATGGAAAAAGTGTACTAAGAACGTGGCCAACTGTGCACCCTTAAAGAGGGGTGTCTTCATAGGCCACCATGTCTTTCATACAGCTTGAAATACACAACTATGGGATACTATGTATGTTCCCTGACCACATTGTGGCGAAAACAAGAATAGACCCACTTGCTCCTCAACAAGAGTAGACCCACTGCCTCATCAACGAGAATAGTCTGCTACCTCCTCTGTAAGCATATCGTGAGAGTCTACAAATCAGGGGCTTTCGTCGCAGTCGGAGTGCATCTGTCTGAGAGATAAGGAACAACAATGCAAATACGTTGGATCTTTTAAACTGATGTGCACGCAACACCCAGGTTTTGGAAGAATATTTAAGTCCAGCAGTGGACGAACAATCAAAACTTTCCACTGGAGTTTAAAGCCGGTGAATGCGATAGTGAGAAGGGGGAGGCTTTTTTGGAGACGGCGCGGAGGAGGAGATATTGCGTAGGTGTATGTTTCTGCGAATCGTGCATATTTTTGTCGTCTAAATGAATGTAAAAATATCAGTGTCTATGCTACCGTATTTTTGACATTTCTTTAGAGCTATCTTCGATTCGTAAAATATACCATGTACTTTATATCACTGTGCTTGATATCAGGTTTCTGTTAAACCGATTCACAGGTGCTTAGACTTATGTCTTGTGCTGTGAACAGAAGCGCACAGCAGTCCTGTATCAAAATCCATGCTTGTTTGCTATTGATTTCTTCTCTTGTTTCCACCTTGACTGCGCACCAGGAGTTATATAAATAGCTTAACGTCGAGTCTGCGAAAGCTCTAGCATAAAACAGTATAACTAAGACCGGCTCCGTATAACGATACACTCCACAGGAAGGAAGTATTCATGCTTTCGTGTTGACTGAAGTAGGTGTTTCCATGGGATATAGTTTAATAGGTATTGACGTGCACTCGTAGAAATAGCGGAGAAACATAGCGACTGGAGCAACTTATGTATAGTTGCTTACAAGGGCACCAGAACATCGGAGCTTAAATCCCTTGAGCCCCTTTAAGAAATAAAGAATGCTTCCCCTCCCCGGCCGCAACTCATAAAAATCGTAGCTGCCCTGCCGCCCCCTCTCCACAAAGTAAGTAAGAGGTAAAGTGACCTGCTCCCCCCCCCCCCTTTCCCTTCCCCCATATGTAAATAAGTAATGTTTTAGAGTATTTTTTAAATACATGTCATTTTCTTCGAAAATATTTAATTTACCATTTAGCACATTATTATTATCTAGATAATCAAGGCTTAAGCTCCTTGAGTGCCTCGCAGACAATTAAGTGGAATGAGCGACATCGCCCCATTCCCGCCCCCCCCCCCCGACACACATATACTCACACCAAATGTTTTCTTTATTTCGACGCCTCTACTCATCATATCAAACTCATTATGTAGCAGGTCCTTTGCAGAACGTCGATCTGTTCACAGTCTGCCTGAAAGAAACTCGGTCTCTCGCCAGTTCTCCTGCCTCATATACTTTCATACTCAAGGAGTCACTTATATCATTTGCCCATCTTCGTGTCGGTCGGCCCCTGTCCCTCCTTCCTGGTACCATGCCTTCTGCTATAATTGTTCCCAATCCGTCGTTGCGCTTGCTAGGACCAAAATATTTCAACAGGTGCTTTGCCGACTGGCATGGGCGATTATGCCTTGTCACAATCTGCGATCTCCTGCAGCATGTATTAGTTCGTGTGCTGATATACCTCCATGCCATGCAACAAGACTGTCAAGAATCTTCTCTCGTTGTCTTCCTCTATCCCTCCTTCCACAGATCTTTCCAGTGGTCACCACATGTTCCATTTTCCTTCATCTTATAACATGGCCGACAAATGATAACTGTCTCCTTCTGATGTCTGTGAGTCTTCGGGCTCCCGCCTCTTTAAAAACCTCTTGGTTGCTTTTGTGTGTGTGTGTGTGGCTGTCCAAGGTATTTTAAGCATTGTTCTGTGAAACCACATCTCTGAGGCCTCAAGAAATTGTTTGGCCTGCCTACCGATTGTCCAGGACTCACAGCCATATGTTAAAACTAGATGTATGTAGCAAGCAAGAAATTTCCACACACAAAAAAAAACCACACACACACACACACACACACACACACAATCATTACATGTTGTCAGCTTAAGGCAGCTTCTTGTCTCACTGAATGTATTTTCAGCTGTACTAAACAGACGTTCTCTCGGTACGCTCGAAGGTGGTGCACAAAGTAACGCTTGACAGTATGAACCAAGGTGGGAAATCTTGAAGTGTTCATTTTCAACCAGTCCAGAAATGGGTGTAAGGTAACCACTATTCGTATTCGGCCCGACGGCAACTATTCGGCCGAATACCGAATAGTTATTGGGTCCACTATTCGGCCCCGAAGCGAGTACGATGCGAATATTCGGTACAGCCCTACTTTCTATATCATTTCTTGTGATCTGCCTGGCCTGGGGGCCTCACCATCAGATCTTCGAGTTTCATTTTTAGCTTCCATGATGAGTTTCTTGGGATAGTAATGTGGTAGTTTCCCGTTGCTTTCCACATCCACATGGATTCAGACTACGTCCTCAGCCTTCAGCAACCTTTTCGATTGCTAGGGCAAGTGAGTGCCCTGCTCTGTGATGCTCCTGCTAACAGCAGAGGGCGCCTCAGAGGTGTCCACTTATCCCGGCTGATACTCGGTCCCCATAGCTTCGTTGGCCACACCGCAGTGTGTTTACCGTCCTCTACCGCGTGGAGGTGCAGTTGGGGTTTTCCCTTCATTGAGTCTTGAGACCAGAATGGCATTTCCCAAAACTCTCCAGTACTTTCAGAGGACTGTTTCATATCAAACTACTGGACGTAAATTTGCCTAGAAAACCCACACAACAGGCATGGGCTGTTGGGGTTGGTTCTGCAACGTCCTGTAAAGGATATGCAACTTACCTTTCAACTCATCTTACCAAGATGAGAGAGCCTACGACCAACGGAATAGCATGTCACTGAGACGCGTAATGAACGTAGGGATATGTTTCATTTTAAAGACAAAGCTTTGTTACTAATATTTTTATAGACATACAGTGGCTAGAAGTCAAGATTTTTTTTTAATGAAAAATAAAAGTGGACATCCCTACATCATCGTCATCAGGTTGTTGTCGCCTTTAATAGACGATCGTGCTTCTTCAGTTGTTGCAAATTTCCAGCAGCATGCATCAGTTCGTGTGCTTACATCGCCACCATACCACGATTAAAGGCTGTCGGTAATATAGGTGCTGTACATTACTGAACACTCTCCACAGAGCGTACTTGAGCTGTCTTTTCGTCCACTGAACCATAAAAAGATAATATGCATAATTTGCTGAATCAAAGTTTACACGTTAGTTGGGTATTCTCCGTGTCGCCGATTTGTTAAACTCGACTAGAGTCTGTCTACTGGTTTTGCCAGCTCGTCAAAACTGTTGGCGTGTGATTGGATGACATGGTGGGACTGCGTTGATGCGCGATAAAAACTACTGTAACCAACAAGATTATTGTTGATTGTTAAGCTTACATTATAACCCACAGGACAGACCCATAAGCGCCCTGTCCTCACCTTCAGCAGCCAGCACAGAGTTCCAGTTCCGATGGTGCCAGTAGTAGTTTGATTATATGTCCGTCTTGCTTTTTCTGTGAGTGTAGAGTCTCGACCAGATCCCATGGTCACTCCTGGCTGTACCATTTTCTCCAGATCATAATAATCTATTCGTATTCCCGCACTGTTCACTCGCTCCTAAAGGGCCTTGACCACATGTAGCGTGTCATGCATAAACTCACCACTCATTGGTGCAGAACCAACCTATCTGTTTGCTTGTTCATTTCTCGACTATAATGCCTGCCCTCAGAAAATGTACCTACATGAGAGAGAGAGAGAGAGAGAGAGAGAGAGAGAGAGAGAGAGAGAGAGAGCTTGATTTAAGAACTAGACTAACTGTTACTGACTTGTTCGCACAAGACTATTTTATACGACTACTTTACTGACTTAGCTGCCATCATGAAATTATCCTATACAAATGTCACCAAACTATGACTCATTGGGGCATATGTTTGTTGGGGGGGGGGGGGGTGAAGGGGTAGTTTCAGTACATTTAGCACTAAAGTTATGAATATATTAAAGGCTGTAAATACCAGCAACTACGTAGCACAAAGTAAGGCTCGCTCCCGATATATCTTCAAAATCTGAAGCTGCAAGACAGAACAGGACTGGTGACGAAGATGAAGAACAACAACAAGCTTCAGGGTGGCAAGCAAGCGTGATCAACCACTGAGCCAAACATCTTTCTCCACCTCACATAAATTGAATGCACCCCCTCGAAGACATTCGAACATAAGACTATCAGGACGGAAGGCAAGCATGCCATCCACTGCACGTAATAGACATTTTGTAGTGAGTACCAGCACTCTTTTAGGCACTTTGTGGTGAGTACCTCCCTCCTTTTTTCCCCTAGAAAATAAATGCCTATGTACACTTATATGTTGTAGGTAGGAACGGAACACGAAGGTGTGTTTAAATAACAACAAACATTACTTATTTGTGCTTATGTTAGTTAGTGTCTATTTAAAGGTTAGAGGATGGCAAGAAGACATTCTAATTGGAGGTTATTCAACGGTTTATACGCATTCACTTAGAAAGCTAGAGTTGTCCGAAACCATGGTTTCCGGTGCGCCCCCTGACTCAGTACACTGACGACTTCAAAGATCTTGAGTGAGGTCATAGTTCCTATGACGGTTGGGGTGCAGGAGAGGGAGGTGGGGGGGGGGGGAGGGCACGCGCGCGCGCACACACACACACATTTCCCACTTCGAGTATTCTTCCTTAGTTAGTTACCTTTTACGACATGCCTTTTTAATGGGTCCCTGGAACAAACATAAGAACATGGGGACTTCTAGGGATAGAAACCAAACTTGCAGGAGATCAGCAAGGTCCACAGCTTGTATAAACGGTAGACGTTGGTACAAGAGATTGCAAAACATCGGTCCCTACAATTCGCATTATGCTTCCATTAGGACTGCCCCCCCCCCCTCCTCCAGCCTACCCCACCGAAAAAATAACCCATGTTTTGTGGTAATTCAGGTAAAGCCCGAAATCTGCAACTCAAGTACATGACAACTTAGGAACTTAAAAATATGGGCGGCAAGGAATAATCAAGACATACGAGGTCCAACAATTAAGTAATGAGACTGATTTTATTACGACCAATACAAAAGTACCATCCATGAAGCAAACCATGAAATCCAAAGAGGCAACCTTCATCTATGACCTGGCAGTTTTGCATCGCCGCCTGATAAGCAGACGACAAGCAAGCTGCCGTTTTATTGATCTAGTTAGATGTGCTTTGTTACGAAATCAGCATGGAGCAAAAAGCTAACATTAAATTCGGTTTCAAACTCTGAAAAAGCCCTTTTGAGACAGTTGAATTTATGCGACAAGTTTATGGGGATAATTGTTGTATCTGGTGCACATATTTTCAGGTGGTATTCACGATTCAAAAGTAGTGTGGAAATTATTACTAATGCAGCTATACCTGGACGCCCAAATTATGTTTGTAATGATAAGCTCATTGCAAAAGTCACAGAATGTATTCAAGAAAATCGTTGTTTTAGTGTCAGGGTGATGGCAGATAAATCTGGTGTTAATAGAGAGACCCTTTGTAAAATTTTAGTGCAAGATTTTGGCAAGAAAAAAGTTGTTTGCAGGTTTGTACCGCATTCGTTGTCTGATGACAACAAACATCAGCGGGTTAAGTACCCTCGAGACATCATTAAAACACGATTTGTTGGCCCCAAAACAAGTGTGTGTTCTCAGCCATCCACCCTATTCGCCAGATTTGTTTCCTTGTGATTATTTTATATTTCCAAAATTAAAGTTACTATTGAAAGGACGCTTCTTTGACGATATTGGTGATATCCAAAGGGCCGTAACATCCACTTTAAGGGCCATAGCAACAGAAGAGCTACAGAGGTCGTTCCGGTGTTTGTTAGATTGTGCTACTCACTGAATCTCTGCACAAGGGGCTTACTTTAAATAAAAAATACAGGTACATTATTTCAATTTTTATGGAATTAGTCTCATTACTTAATTTTCGGACCTTGTATGTCGCAAGAAACCTGATTATCTTTTCTGATATTCTGCTTGCTGCAAATAGAAGCAAATCATAACCGCCACATAGGTGGCATCTGAGGCTCAGGAGTAACAAAAGCGATTCGTAATTTCTAATAGCTCGTTTATAATTTCAGTGACTGAATTTTTGTACTACACAACTCTCATGACTTCTTCTGCTTCTTTTTTTTTTTTAATGCTCAGCGGATGTAAGCTCCGGCGGAAAGTCCTGGTTGTTAGTGCATTTGGACTTTTCCTTTGTGCCAGAGCCTGAATTTTGCGTGTACATCCGTTTTACTGGCTTTTTTGTGTGCAGTTGCTTGTTGCGATACACTCCATAGGAAGTATTTATACTTTCGCGTTGACTAAAGTAGATGTTTCAACGGGATATAAGTTAATAAGTATTGATAGGCACACGTGGAAGTAGCAGAGAGAGATAGCGACTGAAGCAACTTATGTATAGTTGCTTACGAGGGCACCAGAACACAGGAGCTTAGATTCCGTGCGCTCCTTTAAGAAAAATCCATCTTGCCACTCGGGCAGACGCACTCCGACTTCGAAAGAAGTCCCCAATTAGTCGACTCCTACGATGTGTCTGCTCTCGTGACGCTTATTCGTTGATTTGCTAAGAAAAACAAATAGTCACGTTCAACCAGTATTCCTAAAGGGGAGGGGGGGGGGGAGTGGGGGTAGGTTATAATTGTGACTAGGTTATGTGCGCCATATTTTTTTTCCTGAACCAGATGCACCTGAGCACAGTTAATGTGGCTCTGTGATGTGAGTATAAAAGCCCTTCAGCCTCGGTGCCCTGTATAGGCTAGCTAGCAGCAGTCTGAACGTGGTCGAGCTTTTCTTTTTTTCTCTCAAAAGGACTTGGACTTGGTGCCCTGTACATCGGGGAGTATGCGGCTTTTCTATAATTCCCCGACTAGAATCCGAGACAGGACGCGCATGGCAAGTGTCACCTGACGTTTAACGTGCTATCAACAACGCTGGGAACACATTATACCAGGGCTATTCAACTGGAAGCCCGCGGGTCAAGTCTGGCTCCCGGAAGCCTAACAAGCGGCCTGCAGATCATTGCTAGTTGTATTATATTAATGATCTTTCGACGCTGGGGCTTGAGCCTATGGCCCGTGAAGATCCCTTGTTTCCAAATGTCGTCCCCAGAGTCAACGTAGTTGAATAAGCCTGTCCTATACTAACCACGCACATCACATAAGCTGATTATGAGACTGGCGCGCTACTTGCAAAGCTAAGTCTTCGTGGCCAATCTGTCGCCCTGCGCTCTGAACGCCGTCGAAAGTTCGCTTCAAGGCTGCGTTCGGTTCACGAGTGTAATTTTTACTGATATTCCTGGTGATTGCCGGAGCTATGGAGTTCTTGTTTTGTGTTATCCTCTCGTCAGGCGGCTAGTCGTTTTGCGGAGAGATTTTGCGCTATAGAGATTAAAACCCGGGGCAATGAAGTCGATCCTCTCTACGTTACCCATTATCACACAGATGAACTTATATACATAGTAGTATCAATGGCCTTTTTACTGTAAAAGAAGTGCCAGTGCTCACCACAAAATGTCTAAAAATATGCCGGTACTCACCACCAAGTGAGCCGCAGTGGTGAGGCGGCTAGAGGCTCGCCTGCAAATGCCAAGGTCGTAGGCTCAAACCCAGTTCGGCCCAGCCTGAAATAGATAAATTTGTTGGAGGTAAAGAGGGTTAAAGATATGCTGACCACATCACCCATCGAGTGCCGATTAAGACTAAGCACGTCGCAAATGGTTGGCCTAACTTTGATCTTTGTGTCTGGCATGGAGGTGTTCGAGACAAGGAGCTTACAGATCAAATTGCAGACACTTGGTTGCTATGGATGGTCCGGTACCGGACAAAAAACGACGTAATCAATGCTATGTCGAACACTTACCGCGAAGACGAGGACGGAAAAGAGCTTGACTCCGCATCCCTTTCCCTGCTGAAGTACATGGGGTGCAGCCTGGAGCTGCAAGACATGTCTATTTCACTAAGGGAACAAGACGTTTGATTATTTAAAACAGGACAGGCGTCATAATCTTGTTACGTTTGTGGAGCTTCTGAGGAGGAGACCGGAGCACATATGAACGTGCCCTGAGCGATGTAATGATAAATCTCACTAATTACGCTGCAGTTTCCACATGGCTAGTGTAACCGTTACGGATGCCTTATTGTAACTTTTTTTAGGTTGAACTGGGTATCAAGGATCTGCTTTGTGTGGTTGCTGTCCAGATATATTTTTTTACATATCAGGATAGTATGGTAAACAGTTAGGTAGCAGCACAGAAGGGACAATCTGATCGATAGTCGAAAGGAGTCATACAAAGATAGGAACAAAGGACAATCACCAACATTCAAGTCATCCAGGGGTACTAAACCGTTAAATATGGCGCAAGAAAACCCACATTTATAACCAAGGTTTTGCAAAAGAAGGTTGAACGAAAGTCAATTTTTTGTTTAAACAAACGTTCACAATTTCCAGGCGCTGTTGGGGTTGGTTCTGCAACGTCCTGTAAAGGATACGCAACTAACCTAACCTATTCAAGTGTTGAACACCGCTCACTCATGCCCGATATTTTCCTTGTTTTATTAACAAGAACACATTACTTTATACTTAAGAATACAAGACAAAGATCAACATACAGTAAAATAGTATATTCATCAAAATTATATTTATATCCTGTTGACATTTGAGCTTATAATAAATTGCCTACAAACTTTCAACCGCGCCCACCCATGCCTGATCCTGAGGTCCTTCAGCGCATGCCCGTGACCCTGAATGTACTTCCGAGTTGATGACTACCACTGGCTGAACTGAGACGAACAATCTAATTTCCTTCAGTAAAACATGGCACAAAAGAGGATTAAAAAGGTAGTTAACAGTTGTGAATTTGCTCTTTAGGATATTGTATTCCTATTTTGTATTTTAGTCTGAGAGATAACATATTAGTTATTTCCGTTTTGTTGTTTCTTATGTGTTGAAAATTTGGTAGTTTGACGTTTCTAGACGACGCCATAGTTGGTGCTTGTGATTGCAAGGGGAACATGGATGATCAACGAAAAACTAAAAGTTTTTAGTTAGATGGTAACAGGAATTGAATTCTTTGATCAGTCGTATAATCTCACTGTACAATATGTGTAATTATTGACTACTAACATTACTTTACTGTGTTTAAATGAGATGTACGGCTAATCAAATTGTGTAATTTGATTTGACACTGAGTCAGTCAGTGGTGACTGACTGACTGACCACTTTCACTTTTGAGTTAAGCTTGTGGTCAGCTGTCGTGTTCTGTTCACCAGAGTTTTCTGTTCTTAACAGTTTTTAGGTATAGCTGTATGCGGCTGAGACATGTTCAGTAAACATGAAATAAAATTAATAAATATTGTTGGATTTGTTATTTGAAAATGAAATGGTTTAAGTAGATTATTTGAAGTGACTGACAGTACAGTCAAATACTGACTTATGCCAGTCGTGTTCATCCCAGACTGTTCTGTTCCAGAGATAGTTGATTCTCAGGTGTGGTTGGTGGTCCTCAATCGATAATCATATGTCCAGGATTGCCTTCAAGGTTCTCCGCTGTCTCCAGTTCTATTCAGTGTGCATACAGTGCAGATAACTGAGCAGCACTGCACAGGAGTGGCAGAACGTTGTCATTTGCTGTGTCTTGGTATACCAACATGGAAGAGATTGTCAGGAGATTGCCAATTCAGTGCAGAGTGAACTTGATCACATCTCCTCCAGGTGTGTAGGTTCTAATGTAGTGTCAACCTTTCAACAGCCTCAGTAATGAGCTTCCCCCTAAACATGCATATAGTGAAGGCAGACTTAACAGTAGTGGAAGCAGTGATGAAGCTTTGACGAGAGCTAACCCGATGACATGTCTGTGATTGAAGTTTTATCAGTCTATCCTTCCTTCAAAGAACTTGTTGACCATGCATGTCATAATAAAAGCTTGCAAAGGCCTGTCAGCAATAAGGGTCCTATCTGCTGCCAGTATTGAGCTCAGGCTGCTTCTTCCATTCCAGGGACTTATTCCATTGAATATGCTTTGGTCATTCTCACTCTTAGCCACACTCAGACTGAAAGACTCGAAAGGGTGCAAAATAAAGCCATGTACATTATTCTGTGGTGCAACAGTGACACCACTTCTGAATTAGTGAGATAATTTCTTGACTTCCTTACTATGAGCTACAGGATTAAGATTTAGAGGGCTCACACATACCTGAAAATAAGCTCCAATCTGAAGCACCCTTTTTACCACAAGATTTTCAGGACTAAAAAGGGGCAAATCATGGGTGGTTAGGGCAGAGGATGATATCAACCAGATCTGTAGCCTTCCAGACATCCACCCTTCACGAGAAATTGATACCAGTGCCTAAGGTACTCATTTGCACTGTCTCCTGTGCCGTCACGCTTGATAGGATTTGTCGGGAACATAATCCCGTCCCTGTCAGCGCTGAGGTCTGGGCACTTATCAGTGACAAGTCAGATGTGCTGATCTACACAGACGGGTCCGTTACACTGTGACATAAGAGTACATGGGCATTTACAGCTCGCTTTGCAGACAGAAGCCAGTGGTACCTTCTCCATGACTACCAGCAGCATGATGATGAAGGTGGTGGCCATGAAACAAGCTTTTATGTAGCTGGAATCACAAGACTATTCCCGAGTGTGTGCTGAGTGATTCTGTGAGCATGATTCTATGGGTCGCGGCAGGCTACATTCATTACTAATGGAGTCATTGCAAAACTCTACTGTGTGTGCAGTTATCTTCTCTTTATATTTGTCCCAGGGTATACAGATGTTGTTAGCAACAAAATAGCTGAAAGACTGGTTGGTTCTGCATAAGTTGCAGATGGCCGACACCTGGATCACGGCGACATTGTTAATGCCATTAGAGAGATAGGACGTTCTGAGGATTTTGGAAGCATGTCCACATCACTGTCAAAAATACTAGAATTGAGAATAAAGATCGACACAGCATGAGAGACACACCTGAAGTAAAAGAAGTCTTGTAGACCAGCGTAGTACTGGCACTCTTAACCTTCTGACACAAGTGAATATGTTGAAAGGGGAATCTGGGCACCTATGGATGTGTCTGGAATGGTGTGAAGATAATCCAGCTCATAACTCAGCGATAGACTGGGTCTGAAGACAGAGGTTGGAGCCTTTGAGGAGGTGGGGCTGACAAATAACAGTTTCATATTCGTGCCAGGGCACGCAGACCTGCAAGGAAATTACCAGGCTGAGGGTTCCACTACAGGCACATTATAATTATATAGCTACCAAATTTTCTCAGCGTTTCCTATCTAGCACATCTTTTCCTCACCTTTTGATTTGCTGGTATTTGTTTAGCTCTCTCCAAAAGCTTCACATTAGTGATTTTGGCACACTGTCAGTTCCCTCTATTTTTTTTTGGCTGTTAATTATACAATCGAGTCCACGTTACTTCCACTTATCAGGACTTCTACTTATCCAGACAGTACATGCAATAGAGAAAATTGCCGGGACTAAGCTGGTCATGTCGACTTAACCAAAATTCCAACTTATCCGAGTTCGAGTTAAGTGGACTCAACTGTATTTAAAATGTGAGGGATCCTCACAACAAAGTGGTCAAGCCATTTGCCTTTCGCTCTGAAGCTAGTGGTTTTTCCCACAGGGCTGAGCACTGTTCATTCACGAGTGTGGTTTTACCTGACCCCCAGGAGGTTGTCACAGGAGCTACAGTGTGTCAAACTGTTGGTAGGCAACTAGCCATTCTGCGGAGAGAGACTGTTTTTTTTTCTTCCAATATTTTGATTCTTTCACTATAAGACAGGTATGACAGCAAAATCTTATTAACACACAAAGTTTTATTTTTCTTCTTGGGCTGAAGTGGTTTAAAAAAAAGAAGATATTTAATGTTTAACACTTTTTTTTTCTGATAAACCTAATTATTGCAGGAGTTGCAAGATTTAGGAAAAGATCCACCAACAAACTGTTCTGCAGGGCCAGTTGGAGATGACTGTAAGTTATTTGTTTTTTTCTTATATGCCATGTTTATATTCTCTTGTACATCCTAGGTCTCGGGCCCTATTTGACTAAAAAAGAACGGGCCCACTACCTGCTTAACTATCATTTCATAAAATACGACCAATGCGGGGTGTTTTCTTAAGGAGGTAAAAAACACAAAAAATCCATATAAATAAGCCAGATCCGTAAAACTGATGTGTGCACGCATCTAAAGCCCTGGACTGAGACCAAAATATGTGACTGGATGAATAACCAAAACTTTTACCAGAGTTTAAAGCATAAGTATCCCCATGAGAAAAAAAAAAGTAGTTTGTAGACAAAAATGAGGTAACTTTAAAATTTTTTTTTAGATATACAATAAGAAAATTTTTGATATATTAAAAAGATAATAATATGCTGCTTTCCTTGTGGTTTGTGGCTCCCACTGTTGATGGCAATATGAAGTTCGCAATTGCTGACTCTTTTGTAGGATATTGTCTCTCCACTGTCATCTTGGTCTGCCTAATAGTCTGTGGCCATCATCTCATTTGCTAATGAGCCAGTTCTCCTCAGTGTTCTGACTATCACGAATGTCATTGTTTTCTTCAATCTTCTTCTTCTTCGATCCTTCTGTTAGAAAACTTATATCAGGAGGCCGGTAGCCTTTATGAAAGCTATCGTGCAATCCATATCCTCTTGTGTACCATACAGTTTTGTCTTCAGTGTGGTTGGAACAGGCCAGATTGCGTCTCTGTTGTCAGCATACAGTTGACAGTGTTGGAGCACATGCTCAGCATTTTCGGGTGCCACGCTGCAGGGACACGTCTCCGTATTTCCTACACCAAAAATTTTGAACATATGTTGACGAAATCTGTTGTGCCCAGTCCTTAGTCTGAATATAATGCCCTGTCCCTCTCTAGAGAGGCGATGAAGTGAGTCTTGGGGAGAAAATCTGGTGTGGGTATCCAGCCACCTTTCTTGGATACTAGATTGTATTAATGTTTTCATCTCTTGGTGGGTTAAGTCGCTATTTGGTTGTACCATGTCACTGCCGCTTCTGGCCAATCTGTCCGCTATTTCATTGCCTTCCAAGCCACAATGACCTGGAATCCACTGCAGTACAGATTGTTCTACTGAAGAGCCTAAGTAAATCAGCTGTTGCGTCAAGTCTACAAACTGAGTGTCTTTTTGGGTTAACAATTGCTTGTAGAACTGACATAGCATCAGTCAGAAAGACCACTCTGCTATATTTGCTGTGCTGTTGTCCATTCAGGTAAAAACATGCCGCTAGAAGTGCTTCTGCCTCTGCTCTGTAATTGGAGAAATATGCACCTGTTGGTACAGCCTGGTTGATTTTTAAACCATCTGGGCATTCTATGTATATTCCTCCTCCGTCTCTTACTGCCCTCTTGGCTGAACCATCTGTGTACACTCGAATACAACTCTGGTGTGGATAAAGTCTATTGATCTCTTCTTCCGTAGTTGATTTAATATCAGTGCTGCTCATTGATGATTTGGAGGAGATCCCTGTTACAGTGGTTCTGACTGTTGGTAGGCTGTCCCTGAGCCAAGGGGGGCAGTCGTTGTAAGGTTTAAGTGGAACATTTGGTATTATTGGAGGGAGTTTAAGGACAGCGAGCTTGGCATTTGCCTTCTTAATAAAACATGTTCTCTTTAGTCTAGCCTTCTGGTGTTTTTGCAGTCGGCTGTGCATGGGTTGTTTTTTAAATTGGTGGTATTTGGAGAGCTGTGTGAGGTTCGTTTCTTCAATGATACTCGTAAACACTCTTCCTGTAACATTTGAGTAAAAGCACAGATTTTATTTGATTACCAGGCTTATTTCCCCTAGATAGAAAAAGGTGTGGATACTCAATATATAATGTTTATTAAAGGGGCCAATCCTCATCACAAAGTATCTGTTACAGAAGAGCTGGAAAATTTGGCCCAAAATGGTGCTGGTACTGCATGATGATACAAAAGAATATGTGCTAGAATGAGGTTGTAAACTGGTTAGTGCTGAATGTGTGTAAAATCTAAATAGAAACAAAAGGGAAACATGTTGAGAATAAGTCTGAACTAGCAAAAAGAGAAATGTTGAGGATGATTGAAATCTAAATGAAAAAGTTGACAGAAATATTCCTAAAATGTACATCAAAGAACATACAGAGATAAGTAGTGATATAATGTTAATCATTGCCTTGAGTTTACTTTTAATACGAGTAAACTAATGATTAACTCTCTTAAAAAAAAAACAGCTGTTCTGCTTCTATGTTTGTTTGTAAAAAGTATGAAACCTTTATTTTCCTAATTTCATTTGTTTCGGTAAAACATGTATGAGAGAAAAGTTAAAATTATAAACATACTGAACAGTTATGAGAGAAAAGTTAAAATTATAAACATACTGAACAGTTAAGAACTATGGTCTCTCCTGTTGAAAACCCAGATTCAAATCCTCGCTAAGATTGTAGATTTGTATCTTTTGGGGGCACAAATAAAATGCTAACCTGCAGAGTCCATGGTGACAGCACTAGCCCCCCCCCCCCTTTCCACATCAGGCAGCAATGGCAGTTGTAAACATATATGACAGCATGTAACAACACGTTTTGTTATTTCTTTTCAGTGTTCCAGTGGCAGGCAACCATACTAGGGCCAGTGAGTTAGTTGTTTATGTGCTGTGGCAGTGTATAAGTTACTGTAACAATTGTCAAATTTGTTTTAATTGTAAAAACTGTTGTACAAAGATCTTTATCTCTCTTATGTTTTGTGAGCATGGAAGAAGTCAGAAATCAGATTTATGTTATGTAGTGTCTTTACATAAAGTAAAAGGACCCTTATCCATGCCTTCTGGTGTAATGGGCGTATAGGGTTAGACCTATATTTTAAAGAACAATCGGCTCTGTGTGGGCAATGTTGTCTTTACATAAGATGATGATATATCCTGAGAAGTGAACAGAGAATCATTAAATAGGCACTCATGTGAGGGGGGGGGGGGGGATGCATTCAGTGAACAAGGATGCCCTAAAACAAGAGTTGATAAAAGAGGCCAACAATACTGGACCATCCCTAATATTCAAACAACTGCACAAAAAAGAACATATGGATGAATGCATCTTGATAGGGGAAAAGAGTAGACCCACTGTCTGCCTGAGAAGCATGACATTAAAGGTGATTGACTAAAATATCTTTGGAGAGAGGTGAGAAACCAAGTCTGCATTAAAATAAGCCAGATCTGTAAAAAAAAAAAATTTGCATATAAAACTCAAGTACTTGAGCAAAACCCAAAGTCCACAAGTAGACAGTCAGTCAGAATAATAGTTTGTAAATAAAACTCCATATCTTACAGAAATGTAGATTTGCAACAGGAAAAGTATACATGAATAACGACACCACATTATTTGTTTGTTTTTTTAAATAATTATTTTGCTATACAAACAAGTTGAAACCTGTCACTCCTCCACTCCAGATTTGTAGCTTGATCATAGACTTATCTTTGAAAATATTGTGCTAAATCATTGTATAAAGTCCAGAATTAGGTGATCAATCAGAACTGTCCACTGGAGTTTACAGACTATGAATGCTAAGAAGAAGCAGAGAGAATGATCAGATAAGGTTGTTAAAGACTCTAGGATTGGCTTTGTTTTTGCAGGTCTTTCTGTTTTGTCAGTGTGGCTGGTTGTCTGCAAGATGATGCCACAAAGCACAAACTCTGTATATCCAGCAGTGACCCTCAGGGATCACCAATACCCCTGCACTTTTGAACCAAAGGACAGAATCTTAACTACTCACATTCTTTAGAGCACAAGGCAAACAGCTTAGCCACTTCCCCATGGAGACTCCAGTGGTCAGATCTTTGGCACTATGGCAGAGTCACCTAAGTGTAGTTTGGGCTATTTTTTCGCTGTAGCACATTATTGCAGCTGTTATTTTTCATTTTGTCAACCCGGATAAGTGAACAGGACCAGCATGTCGTAAGAGTCAACTAATTAGGTAGGGGGGGGGGGGGCTTCCATCAAAGTCAGAATGCATCTGCCTGAGAGACAAGGAACCAACAGTCTGACAGGTAAAACAGATATGCATGTAACACTCTGAAGCAAGACTAGAGTCCAGTGGTAGGTGGACAACCAGAAATGCGCACCAGTTTGACATCCAATGAATGTGAAAAAGAAGAAGAAGAAAGGTAGAAATTATCCACAAAATCCTTTTCTAACACTTGACAGAGCACCACATACAACCATGTTAACTCTCCACATCAGGTTAGTTGCGTATCTTTTACAGGATGTTGCTGAACCATCCCTTTCTGAAAGGTCTGCCCTTGGCACCACTGTCGAAACTAATGCAAGACAAACTGTCCGCGGCTGGGATTGAACCCGACATTATAAAGCGCGTTCGCAATGCCTAAGCCACAGACGCTGATTTAAGACTTGTAAACAGCAGCCCATGTTCACAAAATAAATGGCATTCACACTAGCAGATGCACATGTTACAAGACTTGAGAACACAAAGCGAATGTTTCTTGTTTATGCCTCGTGCTTACAGAGATGAATAGCAGAGGTTGCTGAGGAATAACTATTCATCATAGTAAATGTGTTTGCAATTTATCAGTTGCTTTGTTAAATAATATTCTAATGCATTTTTTTCCAGTGTGGAAATAATCTGTTATAACTACAGTAATACCTTGTTAACACAAATTCAGAAGGACTTACATATCAGGAGTTTGTTTGACAAATAATTTGTGCTGGCTTGCGGGTTGGGGGGGGGGGGGGGCTAATAGGTGTAATTGTGATTATTTTATCCCTGCTGGTACCCACATGTGTTCACGTTAAGGGAATGATAATCTTAAGCGAATTTGTGTTGAGGTTTTACTGTACTTTTTAATTGTAAGTTTAGTACTTTGAAGTCAATAACAGTAAAATCTTAACTTGTAATATACATTTGATTGTTTTGTAGAATGACAGCCCATATGCTCAGGGTGTGTTCTTTTTAACGATAAACTTCCCTACAGACTACCCATTCAAGCCACCAAAGGTAAGGCGACGGTTGTGTTGACAGAGTATGTTAGATTATATACAACTTTTGAGTAATTTTAAATCCCATGTATTTAACAGAGACAGTAAATGAATTGACATTTAACTAAATATCTCACTTCATAGAACATTAAATAAAAGAAAGATCTTTTCACGTCTTTTATTTATTTGCTTACTTAGTGATCCAGTATGGCGGATAGGCTTGCTTGCTGTTTAAAGTCATGGAAAGTTTTTGTTTCTGGCTGCAGTTAACAGTTGCATTTCTCCTGATATGTTGATTTCAAGTATATTATTCCGTTGTTCAACTACTGAGTTTAGCGCATGGCTTAACACTGAATTGCTAATATCTTTTGGAATCTTTTTGACCATGCACAACATAGTTTGTGATGTTAACTGCAGATTCAGAAAATTGGCTTGTGGCCTATTACCAAAGTATTGGCAGTACGTTGTACAGTTAAATTTGTGGGCAACTATTGATTTAATTGCTGCTGCTTGATGAGCTGCAGTTCTAGTGCTGGACTATTTATACTGGCATTTTGGATAGCTGCCGTATGCATTTGATGCATGTGTATACGCATTGCTGATACTTAGTTATGTGTCCATGTTTTTGTTATTTTAAACAAGGGGCAACGCTGATAATTCTGTGAGGTTTTTGTTGGCACAGGAATAGAGTATCTGTGGGTTGACCTATTTGCTGTGAAGTTGGAACTGTGATAACCTCATCACGTATCCATGGCGTATTGGGCATATAATGCTAGATTCATTTTTATAGACAGTCAGCACGTCGGCTGTGATAACATATTGCCAGCCACTTTTATTTCCCAGGACATTTTCTGGCATCCATTTCAGGCTTTGTTTGATCTGGGAGCTAGTCAATTGTGTGTGTGTGTATATATGTATATATATATATATATATATATATATATATATATATATATATGGTATATATATATATATATATATATATATATATATATATATATATATATATATATATATATATATATATATATATATAAAATCCTGGGCAGATTTGAACTCTACACTATTAGGTTTAGGTGAAGAGGCAAGCATTGTAGCCACTGCATATATGAGCAGATAGATGCTAAATATTTATCCTAATTTGTTGCCAGTATTTTGTTTTTATTCTAAGCACACAACAAAAAAAATTAAATACACAAGACCCACTGCCTTCCTTACAAGCTTATCGAAAAAGCTGGCAAATTATTATTACTGCGTCTAAACCTGACTTATGCCAAGTTGTGCTGCGAACCTAATGCAGAAATATCACTGTATATTCACCCCTTATCAGGCAGTGGGGGGGGGGGGGGGGGGGCTGCATGGTCTCGGGGCATGACGTCCCCCTTGAGTGTTGGAGTTCCTGGGCAAAATTTTGAGTAAAAGTCTACCCAAAGTGTTTCAGGGTCCTCACCAGTGCTATAGAGCTCCTGCACTGCGCTGAGATTCTTCAGTCTCAGGCTTGAGTAAGAAGTAGAACTGACTATTTATTGGTTCTACCTTTGTGCTGTGATATTGATCTGTCATTTAAACCTAAACCCCTCTAAAGCTATATTAATTTTCTGACCACGTTAAAGCTGCACAGGGGCGAACTTAGCCACTAGTATTTTAACTATGTGTATTGTAAAAAGGAAAGTCAGAAATGGACATTTATGGGGAATTTGATGCAACTGGAAGTTGTTTTATGGCTGCTTGAGGTGATAGGATAAGACAAAACCTAGCAATTTCAGGGGTCTTTATGTTTTTAAAAATACAGCAGTCTTAAAAAATTGTGTTGAATCATACCTTGCACATGTATAGATATTAACTGCTTCTGTCATTGTTAAGGTTGCCTTCACAACGAGAATCTACCACCCAAATATAAACAGCAATGGCAGCATCTGTTTGGATATATTGAGGTCACAATGGTCACCTGCTCTGACCATTTCAAAAGGTAAGGTGTGAATATCCAGATTTGGGAATACCACTTTAAAGTTTGTTCAATTTCCTAACAAATTCCAAAGTTAGAAGTTTCTGGGTTAGTTTAGTGCTCGGAGGCTCTTAAGTTCTCACATAGCACTGAACAAAATTTCAAAGACAACAAATGACAGAAAAATGGACCATTACACACACATTTACTTTGTACTGTTGTATACAGACCGTACCTACAATGATTTAAGAGTAGCTAAGTATGGTCTGAAACACTCGCATTTTGCTGCCTATACTTTTTTGTTGGAACATTGGTATGCATGGCTAACATGAAATTAGAAAATCCACTGCTTACAATAAATGGGATTAGTTGGCGCCCAGAATATGAGAACAAAGACTTGTATACAAAGAAAAACAATAGAGTAACCTCCCCTGAATACTATAATTGTAGTTCAGAGCATTAAAAACACATACGGAGCCGTATGCGAATCAGTATTTATGGCACATATGATAAACGCTGACACTGGGCAAATGAGAACTTCTCAGTCAACACACACAGCTTTACTCGGGCCTCAAAAAGCTAAAAGGAGGGGGAAAAACTAGTGCTTATAGTAAAATTTTCACGAATTTTTATGGTGAGCTTCCATGTCGGCGACACACTGACTGGTACTCAGTGCCTTCATAATCTGTTAACTTTGACTCAATACTCTTAGCAGAACTATCATAACTGTCACACGGGTTTGTAACCGGTGTAACTGCCAGCAGTCTTGTATGGAACCTCATCGGTTATACTTGATTTTAAAGTGACCTGCTGCCCTTTCGTTTTTGATAACAGTTCTAAGGAAATATCAGTCACCAGTCCTGTCAGAAATATCTTCACCTTCACTTCTGGTGAATACTCATGAAATCCACCAGTAGCACCAAAAACATTCCCAAATAATGTTGCCGTTACAATGAATCGCTTAGACAATGGGATGCTGTGATTAAAATATCTAATACACCACCAACAAAGGAGTTCACTATAAAAATTGTGAACAGTTACTTCATTGTTGTTTCCCTTAAAGAAGCGAAGAGAAATGAATAGTTAGTCATTACGGTTCGGGCATCACTGCAAACGAGCTTGGCCCATAATGCTCAACTGCCTATGCCAGTGATTCCAGTCATAAACTTAGAAAGTGGATACTTCAAGTGAATGCTGTAGCCAAACAAAGTGTCCTCAGTCAGCAAAACACACACGATTTGATCTGGCATACCGAAAGGTGCAAGCCTCCCACACTGTGAGACCAGTCGTCATGGCTGAAAATCAACTTCATTCAACGAATAGCTGGGTGATGGATAGATTAAAATTATTCCTGACGATTCTCCGCACGTCCTCAGCCAAGTTGCAGCCACGGCCAGCAAAACAATAGCAGCTGTAGCACACGCCTTGTCCCAGGAACGCAACGAAGAAAAATACATCACCCATCATTGCTGTTATGTACAAATCTAGAACGCAGTCAATAACCAGTAATCACAGATCATATTGCTGCTAGGAGCACTAAACTCAGTAGCTCCGGCTTCAAATTGGACTTCCACAATCTTGCAAACCCGAAACTGGAGAAGAAACGGCGACAAGAACGGTCAATATAAGCCAAGTTCTCAACCGTCAGCCATTCCCTATCAGTGTCGGAACCGCTAATAGATTCAGCTATATCATTGATCACACAACTCATGATTTTACAGTGATAGCGAGCGTTCAGAGTTGTGATCACGGGAGTGTGATTAAAGTAGCAAAGTGTAACCATCAGTCGATTGCATAACATGTGACCCTGGCGGTCAGTGGGTTAGGGCTGGAATTTGTGCTAATGAAATTATGGCTGTTCTGTTGCAGTGCTCCTGTCCATTTGTTCCCTGCTCACAGACCCCAACCCTGATGATCCTTTAGTACCGGAGATTGCTCGTATCTACAAGACCGATCGTGAGAAGTACAACAAAATGGCCAGAGAATGGACACAGAAGTATGCCCAGTGATTACAGACATAGACCCAACATGGCACATATACAAATGACAAATGCATAAAAGATGGTTCCAAATGTCATAAATAGAAAGATGAAATTGTATCTTCTCTCATGGTATTCATATTATTTTTGCGCATTAATATTCTGTATTCACCACAAACAGAATGTGCTCCAATGAAGTCTTAAAATTCTGGTGTTTTGTGTTAGAACTTAGGAACATCATAGTCTAGGAGTACATTTTAATATAGTTTTTCAATCTAGTTCACTTGCAGTTACCTTCAGTGCAGAATTTGTTAATTATTACAAACTGCCAAGTGGTTTATGTTCTTTTTTTAACACAAGTTAATAAATCTGTTTTCACAGTGACAGATTTGTGTTAGAGTGTGAATATTACCCAAATAAAGTTTTGTCTAGAGCAGTGGTTCTCAACTTTGCTAAGGTCACAACCCTTTAGTACAGTTCCTCATGTTGTGACCCTTCAATAAGTTCCCCATGTTGTGGTGACCCCCAGCCATATTATTAAGTTGCTACTTCATAACTTCAATCAGTAATTGTTTTCCAATGGTCTTAGGCAACTCTTGTGAAAGGGTCATTCGACTCACAGATTGAGATCTGCTGGTCTCGAGGGAATGAAGAGGAAATGGTAATTCCAAGCTAGTGAGAAACACAGCCAAGTCAGAGAATGGGTCACAAGTGTATTAACTTTACTTTTAAACAGTTTCACTTTTCGTTTTTAAATGATGTAGAATAAGGGGGTCTAAAGCCTGAGAGTTAAGGGACACATGGCTGGTAATTATAACAGGGAAAGTTAGATTTTAGGGGAAATTTGTTACTATCGGTTATGGAACAAAGAGGAACCCCCCAAATGGGGCATGGCCCTCAACTTCTTTTAGTTCACCAGCTGTAAACTCTGGTGGAAAAGTTTATCCATTATAGAACAGAGGTTCCCCATCCTTTCAAGTTTTCTTTGCCATCTCATTCAAATCACCCCTGTCGAATTCACCTATATATAATTCTCTTGATCTTGGTTGCATTTTTTCCCCATGCCCTTTATGGAGCAGAGTTCCCCCTTTTCTGCTCAGTTTCAAGTCACAGCACTAATATAATTATGTTTAGTAAACTGAGGCCCTTATTAGCCAGTGACGCATCCGTGGGTCATGAGGTCAGCGCCATTCTGACTGCCTTTACTACCCTGGTATTTTAGGCTGGGTCCACCTGGGAGCCAAGTCTGATTTAACAAATTAAAAAAAATGACCTTGTGGATTTGACCTTTGGGTCAGTAGCAGATGTGTTTAGGCAGGTGGAGATAGATAAATGCTTGTAGAGAACTTACTTTATTTCAGTTCACTTTCTCAACAACAACAAAAAAAAGCTAGTAAAAGCAAAATTATGAACTTCAAATGTTCATCCTTCACAAATGATGAGGACCAGTCTGTTTCCTGATAACCAACACCTGTATCTTAGAAAGAATTCTGCTTTTTATATGGGGAACATCTACCAGGTGCACCATATATGGTCTGCTTAATCATTGGATCTGATTCTACTAGGACCACATTTAAATGTTGGACAAAATATAGCAGGTCAATTCTGTATGGCCTGTCATTGATGATTCTAAAAATCCAAATGACCGTTAGTGGGGGAAATGATTCCCCAAATGTAAACAGCTTCAGTAGGGGAACTAGGGTGTTTTGATTCAGCCTTTTTTTAAAGTTTCAGCTTAAGCTAGTCAACTATACTCCCATTGAAAAAAAATGTCATTTTCAGCTGGATCAGTTAAACACCTCCCTTCATTAAAGGTTACCTTCTGCCGGGTCATCTTTAGCCATGTTAGTAAGACCCTATTAATTAATTGGTTCCCTAAAAACCCGATTTAAAACACCTTTTTTTCTTCTAAATGATATGTTTTGCTGTGTATGGCTGGGACAGGTTTCTCCTTGGTAAATGCTGCAAACTAAAAATGTAGAAGTGTCGGATATCTGATTTAATTTTTTAAAAAGTTTGTCTAAGAGTTTTCTGTTTTTATTTATATTGTTTGACTGTGTTGTCTACTAAAACATCTTGATGCCCATCAATACAGCAGTTGTCATTCATATTTGACAGTCTACACTTTTTTTCCAAGTTAGTCACTTCTACTTCAAATATTTTCTGAACTGTACTTCTGATCTTGATGCTTACTGCGTGGAATGAGAAGACAATATTTATGTTGCTTTTTAGCAAATTTTAGCTTTCCATCTTACAGTCATGAATTAATATGCAGCTGCTTTTCTCCATCTGTGTAATCACAATTTTTTTTTTCCATTTTTATTAGCATTATTTTATTTTCCTGTTTAATGAGAATGGATACTAGGTATAAATTGTGTTCTGGGTTTTATTACCCCATTTTCTTTTGTAAAGTAAACAACAGATATATATGAAAATTATCTCATTATCAGCAAATGGTGTTATTGTGAGCAAATCAGTAATTGGCCGACACGAGTGGATCCTTAGCCAGATACTCTGCTTCCTAGTCTAAACTGTGTCGAGCAGTAACTATCTTTTAAAAGCCAAAAACATAATGAGGCAAGGTGTTTCTTTTATGACAGCCAGATTTCTTAGTTATGATTTGGCCACCCTTTAAAAAAAAAAAAACATAGTGTTGGTTATACACAGGAAGAGAACTTAAAACATCACATGTGGTTTGGGATTGAGAGAGTTGATCTTTGCTGAGGTGTCATAAGAATGGTGGTAGGCTGCGATCATGATTACTCACTATTTAATTGTATACAGTTTATGTAGCACATATTGCATGAGAACAACATTCATCAGTTGATGCCATAAAGCTGCATAACATTTATTGCTTGGTTAGATTATTATTATTGGGGGTGGTGGTGGTGGTGGAACAACCGCAGGCTCAGGGACGCTTGTAAGCACAGGAACTATTGTGTTCATAATCCAATCATTTTATGTCACAACCAACTTGATATTTGTTTTAACAATTATGTTTGTAAACATTGTCTGCCTCCATGAATTGTCTGCTAATTTCTACCCCCACAGGATATTGTGCTCCCTTGCATGAAATACTTCCCGATTCCTTGTGTTGCCAAAACACTGCAATTTGTGTAATATCAGAGTAAATATTTAATTTAACACAGAAGAGGTAAGATTCTAAAAAAGAAGAAGAGGATTGAAGATGTTGAATTTCTGTAAACTATTAACAATCAAAATGTGAAGAAGAAAAAAAGTATGTGGCTTTTGAAAAAAAAAGTAGGAAACAGATTTTTTTTTTTTTAAACTGGCTCAGTTACTTGAGATAGTTAGCAGTATTTGTTTCACGTTGTTGAAAGATTGCAGTTTCAAACTTTGTAGAGCTTGAAAAGTAAATTCTCAAGGAAGGATTGGCATTGACAGAAGTAGTGGAAATAAGTAGAGATTGACACTGACAAGGGTGATGGAAGCAAGTTGATTAGTGGACATACTAGGCAGTATAAACATTCAAAGCTACAACCACACAAACCATATCTTTTAAATGAGAAAAAAAAGTTCACTGGCAGAATGATGTGTTATGATGCAGTCAGACACCTCCCATAAAAAGTATCATTGTCAGCTAGAAGGCTCATTTTTAGCCAGCTCAACTAGACACCTCCATTAAAATGTGTATCATCTTCAGCTGGACACCCCTATTTGAAGGTGTCATCTTTAACCAGGTCAATCATCAATCTGTTATTTAAAATGAACAGAGTTCTTATAAAGCCACTGTTAAGAGATTAGGCCTCAGAAAGTTATATGCTAACCAAGTATCACTGAAGTAACAATTTCATAATGTAATGCTTTGTAAAAGTAAAAAGGTTGGAAGAAAAACTCTATATGCAACACTTGTTTATGTTTAGAAGAGTAATGACACAGCCAATAATAAGATGAACTTTCTGTGCATATTAAGATTCATCTTTGCCATAAAAGTGTGTTCATATTCAGTAGATGCAGTTCAGATTCATTTTAGTGTACATATGTGTACTTGAAATATGTGAAAAAGTTTAATAAAGGATGAAAGTTGAAACTCATTTCTGTATTTTTGGTCTTGGTGGCAAGTGATGTGAGTAAAAGTGAAAACTGGTGCAAAACAGCAGCACCTGAGTTGGGGGGGGGGGGGGGGGGGGGGGGGGGGGATTCTGAGTTTTAGTAAGGCAGACAATCTATTCTGACTGTTAATGAGGTGGGTTTCCTCATATAGTTTTTCTTGATGTGGTCCTCTGTTTTTGTTGACATCATGTTACTAAAAAATTACTGTTGATCCAGTGATAAAATATATAAATCAGGAAACAATTCATTTCTGTGTAGAGATATAATCACTAAATATTTTTAAAAAAAAAAAAGAGCAAAAAATGAACCGATTATTTTCCCTTGACCGTTTTAGTAGAAGTGATTTTGGTCACTTTGCCTTTGATAGCAATGTGACATAATATTGAAATTATCTGATGTCACTGCAACAACACAATTGTTAAAAATATTTTTTATTTTAGGGATAAACATAATTATACCCACCATGTCTGTACAACATACAGCTACAGCCAGTACCAAAGCTGTCATACAGGCGTATGGGGCATTTTTCTATGACATCATATCAAATAAAAGGCTAGAAAATCGGGAAGAGAGGGTTACATTTTCCCCCCTGGTTATCTCCTCAGAATTTATTACTTTAATAAACGACTGGATCTGAAGGGACTGCATAAAACTAAAGGACGCTTCAAACGTAGTGTGACGCTCTTGGCATGTGGCTTGTCATTCTGCGAAACAGACCTAGTCATGTAGGATATAAAACCAGGTGCACTGAAGTCGATCTTCCTGATTTTAAACCTCAAGATGGTATAGGAGTTGAGAGTATTTATCTGCCAGCAGTGCTGTCCTGGCATCATAGTGATGGAGGAGTTGTACTTGAAGGTGTAGTTATTGAAAGAAGAGGCTAGGGCCAGCCAATATTGTGAAGGACACAAGTCATTAAAGTGATGGACACTGGGTATTAAAGTCACTCTCAACATTAAACCATTCGGCGCCTCTGGGGTCAAGCTGTTTGTCTTGCGCTCTGAAGGTGGTGGGTTTGTTTCACGACGTCACTCAGTTCATTAGGGCAGTTTTGACAGATTCAGGATCACTGCCAAAGCTTTGGTGTTTTTGCTTTGTGTGACGCTCTCGGGGGGAGGCTAGTTGTTCTGCAGAGAGAGACCGAGCCAAATGAGATAAAACCTGATGCAATGAAGTCTATCGACTTAATTTACAAAAAGTGACAAAATGCAACAATTTATTTAAAAAGAAAGAAAAAATGTTATGAAGTATACATTAAATACCAGCTTCAAGCGAATTAGTGCTTTATTAGTGTATTTTTTATTACTAACCTTATTTTAGGACAAGGAATGGCAACTTGAAAACCTAATGTTAATGCTAGGCAGACAAGGCCCTTAGCCTTGGTTAGCAGCTGGTCTAGAAAAGAAGCACAACATTGTTCTTCTGATCCAACAGCTTTTGCAGCATGCTTTATTCCAAACATATTGGTGTTACCTTTCCTTTAGGAGTTAAAGCAGGAACAATAGTGGCCAGGCTTTGTGATACTGAAAGGCGGAAGTTAACCCCTGGCTTTAATTAGTATCTAATACAGTAATTTCCCCTGGTCTATGGGTAGCTAGATCGGACGCCCGTGTGTATTGTTGCACACGTAAATAATCCATTGGCAGTTGGATATAAAAAAGAGTGACCTAATTTGGAGCTAAAAATCTAATCAAAGTATTTCAGGATCGTCGTCGGTGCTACAGAGTTCGTGCACTGCACTGAGATTCTTCAGACTCAAGCTTGAGTTAGAAGTAGAACAGAGCACTTATGGGTTTCTACTCTTGTGCCATGATGTTGATCCATTTAATGAGTATATCCATGTTTCCCCAAACTAGACTGAAACACTAGGGTTTGGAAAAACAGGAAGGCACCAACAGTAACAACATTAAATGCCAAGCTTTGAGGTATGCATTCATTCTGAATTCTGTTCCACTTTTTTAAGATTACCAAATTAAATCAAAAACAAAAAGAGTATGCAGAGATCCTGCAAAATAAACAAAGCACACATATCTCTACATGTAAGTATTATAGTAAAAAAATTATGGCAAACACTAAAAAGGCATCTTTTACTTCACTTCCTTTTTATTTTGTTTTTATTTTTCAGGTGTCGAGGGAGATATAAGGTTCTGTTTCTTGCTTTTCTGGCAGCCTTGACCATAGGCACATTGTGATGCTATCTTTCCATAATGTTCTTAGTCTACCTCGTGCTCTTCGTCACTTTTCTTTTTTGATGCCTTGTATTATTTGGTGTCACAAGGCATTCTCTCTAAGGCAAACCATTTGATTGGCTGTCTTTATAATAAGAATTAGTTCTTTGCCAGCGTTTTCTCACATGACCTCATTCCCCATTTTACCTCCTCTGGCCAATCGGTCTTGTCTTGTGTTGAAAAAAAAGGAGGGGGGGGGGGGGAAAGGGGGAGTGTTCCAAAACTTCTGCTTGCTTTACTACATCTGATGTTAATTTCTTCATACAATCAGCAGATTTTAAAAGCCTGAACAAAATATGGAACTCTAAATTATGTAGTTTTACAAACAAGTGACAATTTTTCAATTCTAATGTTATTTTAGTTATATACAGGTAAAAGAAGTTGGAGAGCTACTGAAGACATGGCCTAGAATATGCAAAGGCCTCTTTGCTCCCCAGTGGCAGATCCTGCCAAACGATTACCTTTCACTTGTACATACTTTGATTTTTCTACAGGATTTTTTATGACCCTATTTATTAGATTTAATATCACCTTCTTCTGAAACGTTCATAATCTTTCCTTACTTGAAGTCACCTCTAGCAGTTTTATTAAACTACCTAATGTAGCAACAGATACTCAGCCTGTATTGATGTCCTGCCAAAATACAAAAGACAGTGACGGCCCAGCCTGATCCAAACACCAGTTCTGTTGAAAGACAACATTAAACAGCAGTAAGCAAGTGTATTTTCAATTTTCTAGTGCATGCAGCATGTATTCTTGGAGTTTAACCTTTTCACCCCTGTGGCCTAAAAACAACAACAAATAATTCCCAAAACCCGTATTTTTGGAATTTCTGGTTTTCCCTAAAATATATCCCTTAAAAAAATTTTTATACTTTTCATCACCCCAAAAAAAAAATTCATTGATGGACAAAACCAATATTTAATTGCAAACAAAGTAACGGAAATAATGAATAAACACAAATGCGGTTAAGAACTGATTAAGTTACATATTTCTGAGCTTCAAAATAAAATGTCTGGTGTGATCTGGCCATCAGTTACCACTGTAGTTAACGGAAAACTCTGACATCCTAATTTCTATAGATAAACCCTTTTTCTACACATAAAAACCTGGCCTAAATTCTATTTTTAGCAACTATATTCATTCCCATGAATTCTAAAAAGTTGCTGTGGACAAAACCAGAAGCAATGCTTGTCAGTGGGGCTCCTAAAAAAACAAGCCTCTATAAAGCCTCAAAATTGTGAAAAAGGGTCATTTAGGATTTAGTTATTTTGTCTTTCTTAACTATTCATTTACATATTTGTGCACAGCAAGAAATTTACTCCTTTCTTATATTCATTTACATATTTGTGCACAGCAAGAAATTTACTCCCTTACAACTACTGTACCCATTATTGGGAGCTGTGTGGTGAAATTTTGCCAATCTCAATACTGTACTGACTCACCTCCTGGCCACAAACAAACTCTCCCCTCCAGTGTGTGTGAAAGTTCTGCCATGGTCAAATGAGAGGATTGGCTCTGTGGATAGAGCAACATTTCATTAACTGAAAACAAAACTGTTGATCTCAAAACACGCTTTTGGTTCCATTCATGTGCCATGGCTTTTATTTTAAAGGAAGCGAACGATAAAACGTGACAAAGCAGGGTAGATATGAGCCTTGTTACATCATCACACAGAAAAGCTTTGTTCATTTGAAAACAACTGCAAAAAAACCAATCAAGAAAAAACACTAGTGTAAGATAATGAGAGGTTATATTCTATTGAAAGAATAAATAAAGATGAAAACCCAATATTATTATTTCATTAAGACTAATTAGTAATTAGGTCACAACAAATAAACAAACGAATAAACAATTTAATTATTATCAAAGGGTTTCGAAGTAAAGATGTGGCTGATTTGTTCTGAATACTTTTTTTTGTTTTTTAGAGGTAATATAGTTCACTCCCTGCATTAGACTAAAAAGTATTTTTTTTTTAAATTATGCTTTCTAATAATTACGGGTCTCACTGATCTCTTGGATTGTGAGATCAAATACCTAGACTTCTAAGATACATACAAAACACAGGCCCCAAGTGCAAATTGTGCAAGTTAAATTTACCACAGCAAAGAGTAGGTGGCAAGACTTCTACCCTGGCGAATCGGTCTGAGGGAAAAATTCCAACCCACAGATAGATAGAGCCCATTACTTTGGACAGGATCTGACTAGAGGTGACAAACCTTATTCAAAAGCATGCATATGCCAGGCACAGTGACATATGAGGCACACAGCTAAATGATATGCAGTCAACTTGAAACAGGAATGAGAAAGAAGACTCTACACAGCTTGGAACACAGTATAATTTATACAAATGTCAGTGCTAAAACTTCATAAGTTACATAATTATTACAAAAGATCTCCTTCTTACAGTCCATGCCGTGTAGCGTTAGTAATCATGTCTGTCCACAACATTCTGAAACCGCATTCTTCATTCTCTTCAAGAGATGCTGTAAAAATGTACAACTGTGTAAAAAATATTCTTCATCCTCTACAAGAGATGCTGTAAAAATTTACAACTGCAAAGAATATTCCTCATCCTCTACAAGAGATGCTGTAAAAATTTACAACTGCAAAGAATATTCCTCATCCTCTACAAGAGATGCTGTAAAAATATATAAAGTGCAAAGAATATTCTTCATCCTCTTCAAGAGATGCTGTAAAAATGTATAACTGAGCAAAGAATATTCCTAATCTTCTACAAGGGATGCTGTGAAAATGTACAACAGTGCAAAGAATATTCTTCATCCTCTACAAGAGATGCTGTAAAAATGTAAAACAGAAAATAATATTCTTTATCCTCTGCAAGAGATGCTGTAAAAATATATAACAGTGCAAAGAATATTCTTCATCCTCTTCAAGAGATGCTGTAAAAATGTATAAATGAGCAAAGAATCTTCCTTATCTTCTACAAGAGATGCTGTGAAATTATATAACTGAGCAAAGAATATTTCTCATCCTCTTCAAGAGATGTAAAAATTTAGAACTGCAGTACAGGACATTAATAAAACAAACCTTCTGAACGGTAGTGGAAAGCCTGCCCAGTTGACATGGTCTGTCTTCAGCAACAGTATCTGCTTTTGTGTGTTCATGTACAAAGGACGGGTCACCACCACACTGGCAGTCTAGCATTGAATGTGTTTCACAGTCTGTGTCCTCGTTGAGGGAGAACAAGTCCTGAAAAAACAGTTAGGGGCCTCAGCATGAGTCATAAACATCTTAACCAACACACTTCATGGCATCAGCACTAGCCATCAGGTCCTAAATTCTCAGGCCCAAAGCCCCCCATATCCTACTTCTTCTTCACTAACTCTTGTACCTTCTTTTTTGTTCACCGGCTGTAAGCTCCGGTTGAAATTCCAGTTTGTTTGTCCATTTGGACTCTGGCTTTATGCCATGGTCTGAGTTTTGTGTGTACACCCGTTTTACTGGCTTATTTGTGTGCAGTTGGTTGTTCCTTGCCGCGCTGGCAGATGCACTCCGACTGTGAAGGAAGTCCCCAATTAGTCCACTCCTATAACATGCTTGTTGGGGAGGCAGTGGGTCTATTCTTGTTTTCCCCATAATGGAACCCACACGGGGAACTTCCTCTTGTACCACTTTGGGTGACAAGGGTGATATAAGTTTCTGCTTCTTGCTCTTCTGGCCACCTCCACCATACACATATCATGCTGTTGTAGAGTTTCTCTGATGTTATCTTTCCATATTGTTCTTGGTCTACCTTGTGCTCTAAGTCCTTATATTTTCCTGTATGCCTTGAGCTGTATCGTGTCATAAGGCATTCTCTCTAAGTGGGCAAACCATCTGATTTGCTATCTTTTTATCTAATTTAGAATAGATCTGCCCAGACCTTTTTCTCTTATGACCTCATTTCTTAGTTGATCTCTTTTGGTCACTTCTGCAGCCCTTCTCAGACAAATCACTTGCATGATTTCTAAATTTTAGTTTGTTATGAGTGACCATAATTCATAATCTGTTTATCTGCCCAGACCTTTTTCTCTTATGACCTCATTTCTTAGTTGATCTCTTTTGGTCACTTCTGCAACCCTTCTCAGACAAATCACTTGCATGACTTCTAAATTTTAGTTTGTTATGAGTGACCATAATTCATAATCTGTTTAAATCACCACTGATCACTGGCATCATGAGAGCTAATAGACTGAAATGTTGGGGCATATTGAAAGAATGTCAGATGACAGAGAAGTAATAACTGTAAACACAAGAGAGATGAATGGTCGTAGACCACGAGGCAGACCAAGAAGACTATGGAGAGATAATATCCAATCAGACCTGCAAAAACTTGGTGTCACCATGTGAAAATAGAAGGCTGAATGGAGGCGGGTGTATCCGCAGCAATGAACCTCAAGGGCTCGGAATGCTGAAGAAGAAGAAGAACGAGTGACCATGTCTTTCTATCTTACATTGCCTTAAAAAGTGGTACATACAGGCAGTCAAGACAGTTACAGTCATACACATCATCATGCAGCAGGTCTTCTGTAGCACACTGTTCATATCACAGCCCACCTGTGATAATCTCTCTCCCTCTCTCTCTCCAGTTTCCCTGCCTCAAGAATTCTCATACCCATGATTACTTTTAACCCTATTGCCCCCAAGAAGGCACAAAACTGACACTTCTAGTTGGTACCATTTCCCCGTAAGAGCTGCTTCTCGACTCGCTAAAGAGACATGTCTACGGGACATCTAGCAAACTGATGTTATCTTTCCATATTGTTCTTGATCTACCTTGTGCTCTACGTCCTTATATTTTCATGTATGCCTTGTACTGTATGGTGTCATAAGGCATTCTCTCTAAGTGGGCAAACCATCTGACTTGCTATCTTTTTATGTAATTTAGAACAGCTCTGCCCGGACTTTTTCTCCCGTAAGAGCTGCTTCCCGACTCGCTAAAAAGACATGTCTACGGGACATCTAGCTAACACAATTCATTGCATCTGTGTCAGCCTTCAGCATGACAGGGCGTGATACACTGAATTCCTTTAGAAATACAATAGCTTTTCCCTTCTTGATTCATTGAATCCCTGTAGAAAAACAGTAGCTTGTCCTTTCTTGATTCATTGCACCCCCATATAGAAAATCAGTAGCTTTTCCTTTCTTGATTCATTGCACCCCTGCATAGAATATCAGTAGCTTTTCCTTTCTTGATTCATTGCATATCCCTGCATAGAATATCAGTAGCTTTTCCTTTCTTGATTCATTGCATATCCCTGCATAGAATATTAGTAGCTTTTCCTTTCTTGATTCATTGCCTATCCCTGCATAGAATATCAGTAGCTTTTCCATTCTTAATTCATTGTATATCCCTGCATAGAATATCAGTAGCTTTTCCTTTCTTGATTAACTGCATATCCCTGCATAGAATATCAGTAGCTTTTCCTTTCTTAATTCATTGCATATCCCTGTATAGAATATCAGTAGCTTTTCCTTTCTTGATTCATTGCACCCCCATATAGAATATCAGTAGCTTTTCCTTTCGTAATTCATTGCATATCCCTGTATAGAATATCAGTAGCTTTTCCTTTCTTAATTTATTGCATATCCCTGCATAGAATATCAGTAGCTTTTCCTTATTTGATTCATTTCATATCCCTGCATAGAATATCAGTAGCCTTTCCTTTCTTAATTCATTGCATATCCCTGCATAGAATATCAGTAGCTTTTCCTTTCTTGATTCATTTCATATCCCTGCATAGAATATCAGTAGCTTTTCCTTTCTTGATTCATTGCACACCTGTATAAAACGTAAGTAGCTTTTCCTTTCTTGATTCATTGCACCCCAGTAGAATATAAGTAGCTTTTCCTTTCCTGATCTTGATACATAGGGAACTGCGTGGTCTCGAGGCATGGTGTCCGCCTCGAGTGCTAGAGGTTCTGGGTTCAATCCGCGGTAAGGGCTGGGATTTTTTCACATGGACTTTGACTTCTAGCAATTTCCCCTGGCCTCTGAGTAGTGAGTTGCACACGAGAAAAATCTCTTGACAGTTGGAAATCGAAAAGAGTAGCCTAACGGTGCTGCCCGGGCAAAATTTGGAGTTTAAAATCTACCCAAAGTATTTCAGGATCCTCGCCAGTGCTACAAAGCCTGTGCACTGTGCTGAGCTTACTCAGACTTGAGTTAGAAGAAGAACGAAGCACTTATGGGTTACTACCCGTGTGCCATGATGTTGATCAGTTGTTCAAACTTAAATTCTTGATACATAACATCCCTGCAGGTTATCAGTAGCTTCTCTTATCTTGATCCATGGCATTCAAAGTCTGGTTAGGAATACTTATAACTGGTTGACCTGAATAGAAAAAGTCGACAAATTCAGTCTGGTCATTTGATTGCAGCAAACCCTTAATTAGCTGCCTTCTACAATATGCTTGTTAAGGAACATTGGGTCTATTGCTTGCTTCCTTCCCTTCCATCCTCAATAGGCCTGCACCTAATAATTCACTCAGTAGTACTCACTCACCTTGAGGTCTTCTAGGGAAAACTGCACACTGCTTTTTCTGCTGACATCCATGACAGCTCCACTTAAACCCTGCTTCGTTATCTGCCTCTGGTAAATCTTTTCTTCAATTGTACCCTGCCAGAAGAAAACGTACCTATAATACACCTATGATAAATCAACTTGACTAACAAAAGCTCATATGTTAACCGATTATTCAATTTTCCAAGAATGTATGTGGTTACATGAAGTATTTTCATTTTAAATCTTTTAAGAATGTATATGGTTGACTGAGATATTTTAAGTACAATAGAACCAACAGGTGCCTGTGTGTATGTGTTTTGTTGGCAATATTACATAATAATATCATACAGGCAAGTGCTTTCTGTAACAGTATCTCACTTTACATATGAGCTATAATATTACTGTCCTACCCCTAAATATATGCAAGGCTTTTCTTTACTGTTGCAGAATTAAAACAAAAATATTAAAAAAAAAAACTAAAAAAAAAACAGAATCATTAGAATTATGTTGTCATTAGCTGATTAACCAAAATAAACTTGCAGATAGAGCTTAAGACATCTGCATCTCTTTCTATATTGTTACAGAATCTAGTCTCGCTTGCAAGTGCTTCATTAATATTACAGAATCTTACCATATCTGCAAGTGCGTCATTAATATTACAGAATCTTACCATATCTGCAAGTGCGTCATTAATATTACAGAATCTTACCATATCTGCAAGTGCGTCATTAATTTTACAGAATCTTCCAATTTCTGTGTTTCATTGGTGTTGTTTGTTTGTATTTGCCGGCTGTAAACTCCGGCAGAAAGACCTGGTTGTTCATCCATTTCTGGACTTTGGCTTTGTTCCAGGACCTGAGTTTTGCGTGTGCATCCGTTTTACAGATCTTGCTTATTTGTTTTGCAGACTTCTCATTATTGTTACAAATCTTATCATATCTGCAAGTGTCTCATTATTGTTACAAATCTTACCCACGGCCAGCTCCAGACATAAGGCCGTACAGCCCAAACGGAAATTCCCATTTTTTTTTAGGCTGGCGTGGCCGGTCGGTAGTAAAAATTGTTATAGAGTAGATTTATTCACAAATTAAACTACAGTTTAATTAATTAGCAACATGTATTATTGAGTGAATTGTCATTTTGAAGATAATTATTTTCTAATAGCCCATTTATTATAAAAACGGGAATTCCCGTTTGAGCTGTACAGCCTCATATCTGGAGCTGGCCATGGCTTACCATATTTGCAATTGTTTTGTTCATGTTACAGAATGTTACCATATCTGCAAATGCTTTATTAATGTAACAGAAAACAGCCATGCTTGCAAGTGCCACCATGTCTACTGGTTAAAAAAACACATATAAACATGATCAGGATGATGTAGCACTATTGTTAGGAAGCTGGAGCACTACAATACTGGAATACAACATGTAAAGATGGAGCAATATGTTACTGGTATGTAACCTGTAAAAATGGAACACTATGATACTGGAATGCAACCTGTAAAGATATAGCACTGCATTACTAAAATACAACCCGTAAAGATAGAGCAAATACCTGAATACACCTGTAAAGATGGAGCACTGTAATACTAGAATATAACCTGTAAAGATGGAGCACTATAATACAACATATAAAGATGGAGCATTACAATACTGGAATACATCATGTAAAGATTTAGCACTATATTACTAAAATACAACCCGTAAAGATAGAACAAATACCTGAATACACCTGTAAAGATAGAGCACTGTAATACTAGAATATAACATGTAAAGATGGAGCACTATAATACAACATGTAAAGATGGAGCATTACAATACTGGAATACAACCTGTAAAGATGGAGCACTGTAATACTGGAATACAACCTTTAAAGATGGAGCACTGAAATACTAGAATACAACCTGTAAAGATGGAGCACTGTAATACTAGAATACAACCTATAAAGATGGAGCACTGTAATACTAGAATACAACCCATACTTACAACAGTAAGAAGTCTGTAGATGTACACTTTTCCTGTCTGCCCATCCCTCCACACACGAGCCATAGCCTTTTTGTGCAACAAAAAAATGTTTATAAATTTTTTCATAACATTTTATAAACAGACAAGACAGTTCATACATTTTTATAAACAATGTGTTTTAAATACTAAATCATACAATTATTATCTAAGTCGAATGCCAGAGAAGAATTGGTGTGAAGAACAAAACAGCTGTTTAGCAATTTACATCAAAAGTTAGGTACATACCCTTTACAGGATGATTAATAAAAATACCAGTATTTGTATACCAATATTTGTTGAACTATTTGCAGCTTTACACAGCAATTGTATTTTCAGTGCCACTGCTTCATGAGTGGTTGGAGTTCACACCGTTGTTGAAATCAGTGCAAAGTGATCTGTTGCCAAACTGCATGCAGTTGCATTGACCCTGATAAGTTTGAACTGAGCTGAGTTAAGAAACAACATCACAGCACCCAGGGCATTTCTATAAGTGCTCAGTCTCAATATTCAACAGTCAGCGCATATTTCCAATGGTACTAGTAGCAGTCTGGCTCTATGTTGGAATTATGAAAATGCATTCTTAACCCTTAAGGCATGGACACTGACATAATAACATTAAAGTGCAAAATTAATCTCAGTGAGGTACCCTTCTCTGGTGTGTCTACCGTATGTTGTCCATATATTTGATGTGATCACTGTCCCTTTGTTATTCTTATTTTTATTTCCTTTAACAATGTCTTTTTTTTAATGGAGATAAACTAGAACTTCACTGTTTTTTTTTTTTTTTCTAATAGTATTTTTGTCATAAGCTCTTTTAAAGAAGGCAAAACTGCTTAGTCAAGCATTATCCTCCATTAGCTAAATTTAGTTAATACACTGATTTACATAATTACCAGCCAATGAGACAACTGCTTTTCCTGGAATTATTCATTTAACTCTTTCTGTCCCAAATGTATTTGTGTATTCATCATGCGTTTTGATCTGTTACATGAAATGCTAAGCCATTTTATATGGCACACATAATCTAGTCACAGTTATAACCTAAAGCTCCCCCTCTGGGAATGCTGGGTGAACGTCACAATTTTGTTTTCCAATAAAGCACCCATCTACCTTTAGTCAGAGCATAAAAAAGAAATTTGGAAAATCACTTGATTAGAACAACAAGAGACGACATAAACAGACTTGCTTGGGCATGTTATGAGGAGAAATAAACTTGAAAACTTCATGATAGCTAGGAAACTTGATAGATAATGATAGGGTCTTTACTGTCAAATCATTTGCCACATGCTCTGATAGTTGTGGGTTTGATTCATGGACATGTCATTCAGTTCGTGCGTATAGGTTTTACAGAGATCCATTAGAATCGTCAATGGAGTTACTGAGTTCATGTTTTGTGCGACCCTTTTTGCAGGCAGTTGTCCTCGAGTGAGACTGTTCAATGTGGGATAAACAGCGCAATGCGATGAGGTCGATTTCTGTCGGACCTGTCAGTACTCGCAACAAAAGATGGCACTTTAGGGACCAACTCTATAGCATTCATTCATCGAACAAACCTCTCACCTTGGCCGGGATAATTATTAACATGGACAAAGAAATGGCCCGTTTCTTTTGATGTTCAACACAATAGACCAGTTGTCAGCAAATCGCAGCTTGGGAGCTGAATGCAGCTCTTTAGCGACCTGAGTGTGGCTCGGCAAGTCGGCCCCAAATCAGTTTTGACTCCGAAAAACATGGTTCTTGAAAAGAATTTTGGCTCTCACAAAAAAATTGTTTTTAATCGTCCTGCTACTGATTTTTTGGTACTTTTGACTAAAGAGTTTGCCGACCACTGAACTAGACCAACACCTCTTTCTAATTTTTCCATAACTGATGTTCTAATCTGTGTTATTTTAACTGTTGTCATTCTCACTGTAAGTTTACAACTTTCGGCTCTCCTGTCAACTACGACCGGTAGACAACAGTAGACGGCCGGTTAGTCGGAGTTCTGTCCCCTGGCTGCAGTGCTATTACGGACTGGACAGGAGGAAACAAAACAAATGACATAATTACTGTATGTTGGCGATAGAAAGCGTGCACTGCCCTGCTATAATCATACGGTTAGGGTTTGGTTTAGGGTGTGGGTTAGGGTGTGTGTTAGGTGTAGTGTTAGGGTGTGGGTTAGGGTTACGGGTAGTGTCGCCGCATCTTGTCGTCGCACAAACTCAAAGTAGCAACCCTAACCCTAACCTAACCCAAACCCTACCCCAAACACACACCCTAACCCAAAGCCACACCGTATGATGACAGTAGGGCACTGCACGCTGTCTATCGCCAACACACAGTAATTCTGTCACGTGTATCGTTCCCTCTAATCCACTCCGTAATGCGTCGCAAGAAGCGGTAATTGAACGCGGTCGCTAATGTGAGTCGCAGCGCGGGGTCTGCTAGGCATGTCAACCTTACTTTGTGGTCTGATTCGTGCCTTCTCCAGTCCGTAATTGCACTGCAGCCAGGGGACAGAACTCTGACTAACCGGCCGTCTACTGTTGTCTACCGGCCGTAGTTGACAGGAGAGCCTGGCCCAACTTTCTTTTATTCAATCTGCTTAATTTATCATTCTCCTTAATGCTGATTCTGACAGTCCCATCATCATCATGCAGCAGGTCCTTTGCAGAACGTCCCTCTCATTATGGTCTGTCTGAAAGAAATGCAGTCTTTCGCCAGCTCTCCCACCTCATGTACTTTTCATATTCAAGGAGTCACTTATATCCTGTGCCCATCTTCATGTTGGTCGGCCCCTGCCCCTCCTTCTTGGTACCTTGCCCTCTGCTATAATTTTTTTCCATTCCGTCATGGCGCTTGATATGACTAAAGAATTTCAGCTTCCGGGACAAGATGCTATTTATTAGCCAATCTTCCTTGATGTTCAGATCTTTTAAAATGTCAGTATTTCTTCTCTTCTTTATCCATGGTATTCTGAGAATCTTTCTATAGCATTTCAGCTCAAACGCACATATTTTCTTTCCTAACAACTGGAACAGCCCTACAGCTCTGACAATGTTATCAGTGCATTCATATATTTTTTTTCATTTTCTTTAATACTTCTAATTTTTTTCAGCATTACAGCTTTCCATTGTTTCTTACACTTGGGAACTATTTCTGTCACAATTAGGGCTTCTTTGTTTCCACTGCCTTGAAAAACGAATGAACTATATTCTACAGCAATAGGGCTAGCTAGATCAACACTCCCTCTTACCCCAATACTAATAAGATGTGACCAGCTCGTGCCTGCACCAGGACCCTACACAGTGACTGCAATATTGCTGTACAGTTCAATATTTTCATAGCTTTTCCCACTAAATCACGTTATATTAGTGAAAACATGTAAAATGAGATCACAGATAATGAGGGGATCCAGTAAAGACTTGTGGTTTTGTTATTGCTATTATTTTCCTCAATTCCCAGTGTGGGTTCCTGGGCCTGTTTTGCTGGGGAAAAAATTACACCGACCACCCCCTCAAAAGCATGTCATAAAAGGGTGGGGTGGGGGGGGGGGGGGGAGGGATTGCTGAAAAATAATGTGTTGGGGTTCGATAGATGCAGATACCACAGCCAAGCCGTAAACCACAAAATGACATCACAAGAAGAAGAAGAAGAAGATGTCTGCCTCACAAGATTCACAGGATAAACTTAGCTTGGATAATGAAGTTGAAGCTTCAGATCCAAAATGACCCTGGTATGCTTTAGCTGTTCAAATTTCTTTATTAGTGGAACAGTAGGCTTATTTCTCTAGTCTCATCAGGCCGAATTTTAATGGCACGATAGCATTTAAGAGGTCAAATTTCATCCTGTTTTTTAGGTTAGATTTGATATAATTCCTAGCACTGAAAACTCTTTCTACGTCAGCATTTGATTGAGGTATTATTATTGCAGACATGGCACTTTAAAGAGCTTACAGAATGGACTGTTTGATGAGGCATCTTTAAATTGTCTCACTTCACTCCAAAACGCTTTAGTTTCTGTTTTGTTTGTCCATTCAACTAACTTTACTTTGGTTAACTGATAATCTGCTTCCGCGACACTATCATCAGTAGCCCCTAAAAATTTCATAACTTTACAATATTTAGGTATGTCCTTTATTGGCTTAAGTATGTTGCTCACAGAAAAAAAGTGAAATATTTTTCAAAACATCTAGATTTTTAGGAAGTCTCTGCTTCAATAATGAGATAAGGAAATCTTGACAGCGTTTTCTTAAGTTTGTTCTCTTCATTCTCTGTTAACATCCTTTTGTTTTTAATCATCAATTTTTGATTCGATTTAATATTCAAGGTGTGGCTTAGGAGCCTAATAGCTCTCTATAGTGCAAGTGAGCAAATAAGTTTTTAGAAGTTTGCACACCAGTCTTGTACCGAGTGAAATAGCAAGGTGTGATCATCAAGTAATTTAACTTTATCACAAGTTTAGATTCGAACAGTTTATTAACTTTTTGCACTTCCATTAGAATAGGTTATAAAAAAGAGAATGAATGACACATTTTTTTCATCACTGTACATTCCATATAGTATTTTCAGCTGTGTATACTTTGTCTTGTTATTTCAAAGTGTGTCTTCAACTTCAACCATTGCTTCATAATTTTTCCAACAGATGGTTAAATTGATAACCATCTAGTTTTGTAATCTGACAGAATTTTCGGTGGTGTGGAACCATCATTCAAGGCTGTATATAGTGTATTGTATTGCTGTTGTCTGACAAATGATTTGGAAAACCAGTAAAGTGTTTCAGCAATAAGGTATTCCAAATTCCTTTGTAAATATTTAGATGAAGCATGTGATAATGCTAGCTGCAATGAATGACGCATACATTTTATAAGTATTAACGATGGGTTAGCTTCCTTCAACTTGGCATAAACGCCATTGTTTATACCAACCATCACTGAGGCATTATCAGTACCAATTACAGCCAAATTCTTAAAGCCTAACTGTTTGCTGATTAAAAGGCCCTTCAGTTCCTAAATTATACTTTCTACACCACACTTTTCAAATTGAACTAGTCCAAGATTTTTTACAAATCGATCAATTGGTCACAGTTTGAAATTGCTCAGTGACAAATTAAAAACATTGCGACTGATACTTCAACTTTTAATGATTCATTTATCAGTATAGTTCTGAAAACAGATGTCAGCTGTGTAATATCTTTAAATGAAACTGCAGTTTTATGATTTTTTAGTCTCTGCATGACTCTTTGAGTTTTGTATTTTCGCTTTAATTTCACACTTGCAGTACTTACATCAAGCTTTGGTCATATCCCCAGTTTTTGTCATCATGCAACCACTCTTTCCAAATTGTTTGTTCTTACTTTACTTTTGGCATGTTGAAGGTTTTTTTCAAAGTGAAAGCCACATAAGAAGGTGAGCAATTATTTTTTTAAATCACATGAAAAAGAAACGCAAAGTCAGCACAGTGAGGATACGGTTGAAACAAAGTTAGTATGATTTACGCGCGTTTTTATTAATCAGTACCGGGGCTGCCAGATATTTGTGCGTTGACCCCAGGGAGAGTTCAGAGTTCAAGTAACGGCAGTTGTTACAATGTACGTGCCAGACTAAAACAAAAATATTGTAGTAAATATTTTACACAGTAATTATTAAATTGACAATGAAAGGAAAAAAAATCTGTAAAATATCTAACTCCATATGAAAAGAATCTAGAAAATTATTTACGATCTAAACGTCAAAAACAGTATCTAAATGCAATGAAAAAGATCTAAATTTGGATATAAAAGATCTAAAGTGGCAACACTGATGACTCCCAGTGAACAATTGTGATCACCTGAGACTGAAAAGATTTTCAGAAAGCAAGTAGTCAAGTTAGCATCGTCAAACCTGTAGATCATTGGCAGGGTTCCAGTCAATATCATATAGGATGAGTCTTGATGCTCCAACTAGATTTAGACCAACCCCTCCTGCCTTGGAACTCAGCAGGAAAATCCCTGGAAAGAATGATGAATCAACTTGTTTATTATAATAGTATTACCGAAACAACAACAAACAAATAAAAACAACAACAAAGTTTACATATAATTATTGAATTAGGGTAGCTCAAAACAATTATGGTTTCCCGTTGGGTAGTTTCCTCTTTAAAAAGTCCTTACCATATAGTGTTGGTAATCATATAAGTCCACAGCCTTCTGTCACATGCTGTAGGACAGTGGTTCTCAGCCTGTGGGTCATGACCCTTTTGGGGGTCAAACAACCCTTTCACAGAGGTCGCCTAACACCATCGGAAAACACATATTCACTGAAGTTATAAAGTAGCAACGAAAATAATTTCTTTGCCTGTGTAACCTCTGCTGCTTGGCAGGCCGATGCACCATGCCTGCAGGATGTACGCCATCCAGAAAAGTCTTGCGCAGCAACCTCCCAAGTCACTCAACTAAAGAAACAACGACTGCAAGTAAAACTGCCTAGTAAAACCACACAACAGTTAACAAATGCTGGGTTGTTTTACGAAATCTTAAGGAAAGGACATGCAAGCAACTTTTCTGTTAAGCAAAGAAACCACCTAGTATAATCGACTGATAGTTTATACTCCATAAAACTCAAGTAAAAAGGTTAAATAAAGTGAAGGACCTTTTTCCAAGCCTTTAAGAATATTGGGTATATAGTGCTATAGACCAATCGGTACTTGGCTGGTGATGTGGTCAACGTCACGCTGGCCACCTTTACTTCCCAGGACTGCACCTGGTACCCACTCGAGGCTGGGTCAATCTGGGAGCCAAGGTCATTTTTGAGGAAAGCCCGATTCCGTCAGGACCCACAACCCATGATCTTCCGGTTTGCAGGCGAGCATCCAGCCGCTACATCACAGCAACCCCATAAAACACTAGTGAGACAGTGTAACCAGGCGGTAAAACCTACAACGTAAGTAGAAATGCTTTATTTCTCACACCAAGACAATTACAAAATGTATACCTAATGGGGTATAAAGAAGGCAGTGTTTGTGACTTGAAGACAATAACTTAGTAAAATAATACTAAGGCTCTCTGATTGCTGATGCAAATTCCACATTTCTGGACCAGGAGTCTATAGGTTCCATCGCCCAGCTATTAACTCTTTGAGTCCCAAGGAACGGCATCATACGTTCATAGGTTCCTACCTAGAAGCCCAATAAACGCATGATACACTGATTTTATTACTTTCTTTACTACCCCCTGGGCCTGTGATGCTAAATCCCCTGGGACTCAAAGAGTTAAGTTAAGTGCTTGTGCAACACTGTTGAGCTGTGGATTTCCTGTGGAATATTTTGCATCTTCTGTGCCAGCGACACATTACTGGTGACACTAAAATGGTGGATAGCCAGCGAATTACAATCAGAATGGCGTTTACTTTTGCAGTTGCAATGCCAGGTTTAAAAAATGGCCGCTTGTGCCAAAAGTGACCTGCAATTATGGTGTGGGACCGTTAGTGTTTGCTCATCTGACAGCTGCGGCTGCGTAGTCTTGAGGCATAGTGTCTGCCTCGAGTGCTAGAGGTCCCTGGTTCAAGCCCTAGTGAAGGCTGGGATTTGTTCACGTGGACTTCTAATAATTTCCCCTGGTCGCTGCCTAGAAAGACCGGATGCCCGTTGTATTGTGGCGCATATAAAAAATCCCTTGGCAGTTAGAAATTGAAAAGAGTAGCCTATGCTGCCCATGCAAACTTTGGAGTTAAACATCTATCCAGAGTATTTCAGGATCCTTGCCGATGCTACGGAGTTTGTGCACTGTAGTGAAATTCTTCTGGCTCAGGCTTGAGTTAGAAGAAGAACGGAGCACTTTTGGGTTACACCCGTGTGCCATGATGTTGATCCGTTGAAAAAAACATAAAAATAAACATTTGACAGCTGCCTTATGCACTTTTGCTTTGGGTGCACAAACTTCCAGATTTTGCTTGGACTAACAAGTTTTCCTAATTTTCAAACGGGACAGTAAAGGACCTTTTGCATGATTTACACTGGCACAAGAAAGGAGCATCTGTAGAGCAAATGGTCCTGTAGTGATACTGGAACCTCGATTAATGACCAACTTACTAAATGGTGATGCCTTGTTGTTAAACCTGCTCACGATGTCCTGTCTCTGGCCTGTTGGTGTCTGACCATCCATTCGCAGGAAACGGTAACCCTTAACTTGACAGAATACCTCAAGGAAGTCAAGTATCTGGAAGTACCGAGTGTATAGTTCAACAATAGAAAAATGAGTTAAAAAAAATATTAGTTGCATAATATTTTTATAATCCTTGTGAAGATTCTGAGACCACAAGTGTATTTTTTATCAATTATTTTTCATGTTCCAGTTTATTTCAAACTACAGTAACTCTTTCAGCCCCAGACCGAATTAAAGATTTTTGTGGTGGGGTAATTTTTTTTTTTTTTTTTGTTTTTTTTTTACATTTATATTTTTTTTGTTTGCATTAACATTTTAAAAAAATATTTTGACATTTACATTTGTTATATTCTTCTTCTTCTTCTTTGTGTTCGGTTTCGTAGGCTCAGATCAGACCATCAGGTGGGTTGCCTCTATGAACTCGCATGTCAGCAGCAGGTCCTTCATGGTTCCCACAGCTTGCTCTGCACACTTTGCTCTTGAGGCCAGGTGTCTTTTCAAAGTTGTATATAGAGTGGGCAGGTCTGCAGAATGTGCTCAGGTGTTTGTGGTCCTGTTTGACATGCACACTGTGGGGACTGTACAATCTTTATTTTATGCATGTTGTATGTTGCTTTCTGTTGAGTTTGCTGATTGGGTCTTGTGGATGTTTACTGTTTGTTATCTCCACAATTCCTTGTATTTTCCCTTGATAAGTGAACATTTGTTTTATTACATTACATATTTCTTCTGCTTCTTAATTTCTCATCTTAGTGATGTACATGCCCTGTGTCTGTTTACAGCATAGCTGTGATATTTGCTGACACAGCTGACTTCTTCAGGAATTTGTAAATTGGGTTATCCTTCCTGGTTAGCTTCAGGGGGCATTTGTAGCCTCACATTATGATGACTTCATCATCTTCTGATCCACAGTTATCCCTAAAGGACCTGTCCAGGACAAGGCAGTGACAGAGCATGGACATTCCCTGCCCCCAAAGAAGGCTTCCGTACATGCAGAGCCGATACACAGCGCTCTGGTACTGGGCTTATCCAAGGAAATGTCATGTTCTGCACATAACTGCTTAACCTGACATCCGTATATTAAGCATTTTTACTCATCACCCTTTGGGGCTCCCCAGGAAGACATCTGCAGTTTCAAAACTTTGATTATCATCGCAAAATAGGCATCTCACGTTCTCATCATGTTAGACTCCTCAAGTTGCTAATAACACTTTTTCATGTGGATGCCCTGGAGGACTTTATGCAGCATTTATGGGTAAGCATACATCAGGCATAGCTTCCCTTATGGTCATTACGCTCAAAAGAGTACACTCAAACGGGTGTGGCCAATAGTAGTGGACATTTGAACCTTTTTGTGTCATAAAGTAGAATCTCTTAGGAACATATGATATATATACTAGGGCTGTACCGAACAGTGATTTTCACTATTAGGCCAAATACGAATAGCAGGACCAACTATTCGGCTGAATACGAATACGAATAATGTATCATCATCATCAGGTGCCTTGCCGACTGGCGTGGGCCATTATGCCTCGCCACAATCTGCGATCTCCAGCATGTATTAGTTCGTGTGCTGACACACCTCCATGCCATGCAACAAGACTGTCAAGAATCTTCTCTCGTTGTCTTCCTCTATCCCTCCTTCCACAGGTCTTTCCAGTGGTCACCACATGTTCCATTTTCCCTTCTCATAACATGGCCAAAAAATTATGACTGTCTCCTTCTGATGTCTGTGAGTAGTTGTCCTAGGGTTCCCGCCTCTTTCAAAACCTCTTTATTAATGTCACAATTTATAGCCAACTTTTCTTGATTTTTGCAATGGCACCCCTTGCATACGCACCCAGTTAGAGAACCTCTGCTGTAATGCCTCGGTCGAGTCAGCAAGCAAAGGCCTTGCCAGCTGCTGTACCATGCAACCAAGTCACAGTTCCCTCCGTTACGACAGACTAAGGCAAAAGCAACTATTGTGTTTATGATGGAGTTATTTCAATCCATTAGTGTATGCAGAAACGGTTGTAAGGTAACCACTATTCGTATTCGGCCGAATACAGAATAGTTATTAGGTCCACTATTCAGCCCCGAAGCGAATATTCGGTACAGCCCTAATATATACACACAAATATAAATGTGTGTATATATTTATGTATTATGTAAGCTGTTTGGGAGTCGCTGTGGAGTTGGCGGTTAGACGCCCGCCTGCGGATCAGAAGGTCATGGGTTTGCAACCTGATGGAGCCGGACTTTTTTCAGAAATGACCTTGACTCCCAAGTCGACCCAGCCCTGAGTGCAGTACCAGGTGCAGTCCTGGGAAGTAAAAGTGACTGACGTGATGCTGACCACATCACCAACCGAGTGCCGACTGGGCTATAAAAATATAGGTCTAGCCCTATATTCCCAATATGTCTAAAGGTGTGGAAAAGGAACATTTACATTATTTTGTAAGCTGTTTCTATAATGAAGTTTGACTGCTATTGACAGCATTGAGTGCTGCTGGTCTGTATAAATCTGAGACTAGCACAGTCTATCTAATATGTGGGAAATGGTCCTTGACTTACTATTTATATAGTTAGAAACCAAGCACATTAACCCACGGCCATCCCAACTTGCTGGCGTATTGAGGGGCTCAGTGGTAAAGTAGTCAAGCCATTTGCTTTGTGCTCTGAAGGTCCTGGGTTTTTTTAATAGACACACTGTTTAGTACAGTTTTTTACAAAGATCCCTGGGAGGTCACTGCTGAAGCTACATAGCTCACGCTTTGTGTGAAGTTTTCAGCATCTGGCTGGCCATTCTGCAGACAGAGACAGGTCATATTGGATAACCTGGTGAGTTAACGCTGAACCCCTTGACTTTAACTTAATTTCAACAAATACTATTGAAACACACATACACAAACAATGCCTCTGAAGGAAAAAGAAACCCCCTCACCTTGGTATGGTTGGATACCAGAACTACTTTCTCAGAAGATGACTGACTCCAAATGGCGGACAAAAGTCCAGAGAGAACAATCAACTTTCCTGAATCAACAAGACTGACCACACTTGCATCAAAAGACTCTGGGAAATATGGCAGCATCCCAGAGTAAATGGAATCCTAGGGCAAGAACACAAGAACTATCATAAGCACTGTGAACACACACACACACACACACAAAATACAGTTAAGTCCACGTAAGTTGAACTCTGATAAGACAAATTTAGCTTTTCTGTGAGCTCCAATGATCACATCATGCACTAATTGGTAACCATCCAGCTGCCCAATTGGTGCCTGACACGTACAGGTTTTTAATTTACCGTTGACCCGTGTAAAAATACAAACCGCACAACTGAAACTTCCTCTCCAGTTTTTGTGTGTGTATGATATCACAGGTGTTGACCATCAGTTTTATTTGGAAACGTGGTTAGAAGCCTAAAATATAAAACGCTTGTGAGGTTTACACAGTTACTAAGTGTTTATTTGAAAACAATATAGCCGGCAAGCAGTATTCTACATGCATGCCAGCTGGATTTACAGCTTTTGAAGCCTCAAAAAAAAAAAAAAAACCATGTTTATCAGACTTTTCCCCGAGGTAGAATGGATAAAGTTGTGAAGTAGACTTGTTTCAGTCATTTTTTGAGTAAAATTTTGATGATGGAAACCTCTTTTATGTGCCTTATGCAAAGCCTACACCGATAACAAAGTCTGCTGGTACAAAGAGGAAAAAATATTAGTGAAAGAAAAACGTTTTTTTTTCTTCAGTATCAGTTAATTCTAGTGCTATTCCCCTGATTATTTAGAATCATAGCTACAAAATTACAGGCAAATTAAGTGTTATATAAACTTCGCTTATGCTTAATTGTTTTGGGAAGTCAATTCTTTTTACCAAATAATGGTGCTCTGTTATGATGCTCCAAGCGTTTCTCTGAAACAAGATCTAATGTACAGATTGAGTTTATATTTTATTTATACATTACTAAGTGGTTCATGTTTATTTGTGATTCATTTTATATGTATTTTATCAAGTTTTCCTTGACCGCTATGGCAGTAAGTGGAAAAATTATTATTTCATATTACGAATTGCTCTAAACATGCTGTAAGTTTATTTACTAATATTTAAGTACTAACTACTAACACAATTATTTGTTGTAACAGTATTCTAATATTATTTCACAACAAACCCTGGTCACTTTAACGTATAATTTGTGTATCTGGCATGGCAGCTGAATTAGTGTGGTCTGTTTTGATATGTTACACTTGTGAATTAAAAAAAAAATTTTTTTAATGTAATTACAATCCCTTGTACCCCTGATGTTAAACTCCATGGGACTCAAAGAGTTAAGTTGATATGATCAGCACAGTCATGGCCATTTTCCTTCTCACTGCACAAAAAGTCTTGTTAAGTCAAATTCAACTTCCTTAGGCCCCTGAGACTTCTTCTTATCTAGACTCCGCTGTATGTACCATCTACACAATGAGGGTTCGTTAGTGTATCCACTGATGTCTTTGGGAATATTACATGGTAAGGGCTCCCAATCTCTTGCATGGTACGACTCTCAAACGGTCCATGTGTGGATTCCGGGGCCCCATAATTGGGGAGGGGGGGTGGGGGGGGGGGGGGGGGTTGGAATCAGACCCACCATGCCCCCCCCCCCCCCAATAAGCATATAATAAAAGGCAACCAATTAGGAGTGTTTCCTACAAAGTCAAAGTACATTGCCTGAGAGGCTAGGAACCAACAGTCAGATCTATAAAAAGAATAAGCACGCAAAACATATTAAGCATATTAGTTATTGGTACAATCGGAACTGGAACTTCGCTTGCTGCTAAAGAAGGGCATGGAGCTCTTATAGGAGTGTCCCAAGTGCTATGATGTAGATTCTTAATTCAGCACTGGATAAAGCATAAAGATGCTAGTTCTTCATCACTTGGTGGTGAATCAATGCATAGCATGGTAGATGTGGTTAAGGCCAGCTGGGAGTGAGCAAACAGTTAAATGTTGAACTAAGAATCCACATCATAGCACTCGGGACACCCCCATAAGCGCTTCGTCTCCATCTTCAGCATCAAACGAAGAGTTCCAATTCTGATGACACCAGTAACCGTCTGATTGTATATCCGTCTCACCCTTCCCTTGAGTGTTGGGCATCGGCCAGATCCCCTGGTAACTCCTTGCAGCGCCATCTCCTTAGACCGTTGAGTGAACAGTGTGGATGAACAAATAAAGAAATCAGTCTGAAGAAAAAGGTTCAGTTGGTGGAGAGTGATTGGGGGATCTGGCCGACACTCTACACTCAGAGGTAAGGCAAGGTGAACATACAGTCAGAGTTCCTCAGGTATAACAAAACTGGAACTGGGCTGGCTGCTGAAGCTGGGGAAGGGAGCACTTTTAAGAATTGCCAGAGTGCAGTGATTTGGTTCTAAACTCGCTAAACTTTAGTTTTTATTCAATAAATGCTAAGCTGGAAAAAAACGGATTGAACGCACTATAGCGTTGAAAAAAAAAACTAATTAGTCGACTTTAAGACATGCTTGAAGTGAAAAGAAACAAACAGGGACAAAGAATAAAACAAGCATCCACTTATTACCTCCCATTCATCACAGCTGTCACCTCCAGGTTTGCCATGAATGGAATGCCTCTGGGTTTCCTTGTTAAGCTGGTGTTCTGCTGCCTTACGATAGACCAAACCTGGGTGATTGCACAGGTGTTTCAAAGCACTTATACAAACGAGATGAGGGGACCCTGACAAATTACCCGCCAGACAGCGGCGAATCACATTGGAATGAAGTAGCTGACGATACAAGGTCAGCTGAAGTGTCGTCGGCTTACAGAATAAAACCATTTCCACTGTGGACAAAAGAATAACAGACGAAAAAACTTAGATATATCCATATGCAGTATTCTAATTAATCGACCTAGAATAAAAAGGGCCTCATTTTAAAACATCAAGTCTAGCACATCCAAACACCAGAAATGGAAAGACCTGATCAAACAATCAACATTAACTCAGTGACCCAATTACACAGTATTATGGGACTTTAGACAGATAAGAGGTCATTCGAAAGGGGGGTGTAATCACATAACGATGCTATATTAATATCCTACCCCCAGATGACGTCACATGACAGTCCAACATTTTAGAGGGTGGCAAGACTGGGTTTCCCGGTTTTCTGATGCTTTTAACGACCCCAAAACATATAGAACTGGCCCTTACCCAACACACCTACGTCTCAAGAGAGAGTTCAGCCTAGGTCCCACGACTGCATGCAGCCTATCTACCACCCCCTGAAATATTAGACTGTTCTGTGACCTGTGGATTTTCCCTGTTTGGGGTAGGATAGTAATAAAGCACTCACAAAACAAAAAAATTATTTTTAGTTACCAGGTTAATCATTGTTAATTTCTGTGCTTGCTGCTGAACATGGGGACTGAACACTTATGGGGATGTCTCGAGTGCTGTGATGTAGATTCTTGATTTAACATTCAACACTGTTAATTTCTTGGATTCTTTTCAAAACAAACATCTGCTGCAGTCAGGTGCAATTATAAAACATAATGTAAAACATCAATATTGATAACTGGCATCATAAGAGCTAATAGACTGAAATGGTTGGGGCATATTGAGAGAATGTCATATGACAGAGAAGTGAAAACTGTATACACAAAGGAGATCAATGTTCGTAGACCACGAGGCAAACCAAAAGGACGATGGAGAGAAAATGTCCAGACAGACCTGCAAACACTTGGTGTCACCAACTGGAAAGAGAAGGCCAACCAGAGAGACCCTGGCTGTAGTGGGGTTTCTCTAGGCAAATTTACGTCCAGTAGTTTGCCAATGCTTTCTGGGCGGTCGGCTTTCTTGATACCACTGTCGAAACCAACGCAAGGCACATTGCCCGCAGCTATAATATCAACTACATTTCAATAAAACTTTAGTTACCTTTTGGAGGTAAATAATCATTATTAATTTCTTGTGTTCTTCGTAAAATAAACATCTGCGTGAGTCGGGTTAGCTCCTGGGCTCGTTTTGTTCCCAGCTCACGTTGTTCTTCTGTGGCTTTTGGTTGCTGTGATGCAACAATGGGATCTTCATAGATGTGCCGGAAAGCTGAACTAGAGCCTGAGTGACAGAATATAATGGAAACAATGTAATAACATTATTTATAAATATAAGTAAAGTAAAGGACCCTTTTTCACGCCTTCAGCAGTAGTGGGTACATAGGGCTAGACCTATATTTTATAGACCAAACAGCACTTTGTGGGTGATGTGGTGAGCATCACGCCGGCCACCTTTACTTCACAGGACTGTACCTCATTCCCACTGAAGGCTGGGTTGGCCTGGAAGACAAGGACATTTTTTAAAAGGTCTGACCCCATCAGGACTCAAACCTACGATCTTCTAACCCTCAAGCGAATGTTTAGCAGATAGACCATGGTGGCTCTAATTTATAAAATATACGTAAAATAAACATCTTCTTCTGTGTACACCCTTAAATAGTGGCTGGCGAAGTGTGTTGTGGTTTACAGCCAAACTGTGATATCTGATCCAATGTGCATCTGAATTGAGAAAATCTTTAATCATTTGCCCTTTATGACATGCTTGTTAAGGAGCAGTGGATAAATTCTTTTATCCCCATAAACTAGGGCCCTCTACCAACAATGTGAGGACAGAAGATACATAGGAAATAACGGCCAACATATATTTGTATGTTATCTATCTGTGTGACTATATTTGCTCGCGCCTGTGCGTGTGTGTGTGTGTAGACAAGTAAAGGACTTAATCGGAAGCCTAAGTTAATTTGGAAAAACCAACCTGTATGGAGGTTAGAACAGACAGCCACTTGATGTGCTAAATACAACACAAACTGACTAGAAACCTCAATGAAGGAAATGGAAATATATGCACATTACAACCGAACATTTCAAACAAAGTCTTTATCAACGGAGTAAAACTCAAATAGCAGCTAGAAAAATCAAAGGTCAAACAGTGACTAGAAAACTCAGAGGACAAAGCTGGAGTTTATAAACAGCCACATTCAATTTAAACCCAAAATACATAATAGGAGAAAATATGGACATGAATAGCTATACCATGGGAAAAAACTAATAAACACATCCTATTCATATAACCACTGGATGACAAACAAGTGTTCTAGCTGCTGCACTACCACGGCCCCCCCCCCCCATACATATGGAGTAGTCAGAAATACAGGGTCACTGAAATTTACTGCTGGGATTTTTTTTTTTGAACCAAAAAAGTGCTTAGGGTTTTAAACTCACAGTATTTTCCCAAGTATAAGATGCACTTATTTAAAAAAAAAAACTATAGGGCCTAAAATCATTGTGCGTCTTACAGTGGCAGTAGACTTTTACCAAATGATTTGTTAGAAAATATCCCTACAGTGCCTTATTTGGAAATACCGGTTCAGGGGTGACATAAATGGAGACACAAAAAAAGCAAAAATTATAAGTTCTTTCCCGCTGTAATAGTTTTTGCACTTGTTACAATAGGAATTTTTCCCCGTGGGGGTTCCGAGGCCCTATTATAGAGAAAACAAAAATAGACCCACTGCCTACACAAAAGCATGTCATAAGAGTCGACTAATTAGAAGCTTTCTTTGAAGTCAGAGTGCATCTGCCCGAGAGGCAAGGAACCAACAGTCTGCACACAAATGTGTCAGATTTGTCAAACGGATACACTCAGGTTCTAGAACACGACTGCAGCCCAGAAGTGGACGAACAACCAGAACTTTCCACCGGAGTTTACAGCTGGTGAACGCAATGAACAAGAAGAAGAATAGGAATTCTTGTATCCATAAGATTCAACCACTTCATGTCAGCATTAACAAACTCTTCAAAGATGCCATGAGATATGAATGAAACCAATGGATGAAGTCTTTTGGGGATAATCTGACACCAGCAGGCAGTGTGAAGAAACCATAAGAGAAGTTAGTAGGTGGGTGAAAAGATCCTGGGGTAATGTGAAGACTGAGATCATTATCAAGTCATTCAAGAAGTGTGACATTTCAAATGCCACGGATGGAACTGAGGATGAGGCAATATATGAAGATAAAGATTTCTCATCAGACACAGATGAGAGCAAGCTAAAGAACTATCCTATGCATGAGTATTTTGACAGTGATTAGGAGTTTTCTGGATTCTATCATGAATAAAATGTGAGTTCATTAACTTTGTGTAATCATTTTATTTTTCAAAACTTACAGTCTCAAAATTAGAGTGCAACTTATACATAGGATCAGTTAAGGAAATACAGTATTTTAGTTTGCTTCAATATGGGTGCCATATTAGCTCTAGTGATGCCTAGGCGGTATTCAGTCTCCTGTCATGTCTTCTGAATCGTGTCCACAATTACAGTTGCGGTTGCTGCAGCGACCCTCTTTTTAAAAAGCTGAATGTTCCCTATCTTCTCAGCGCTGTTTTAAGCTTCACTGTCACACGAAACTTTAGTTTTCGAAACATTTTCAGACATCACACTTGTATATCCATTGTATATTCCTTTTACAACAAAAGTTTACAATCCTTGCAATCATTCTCAATGACCCTGTATAATAGCTACAGCACTGTTATACTGACTGGCCTGATACTCATGGGTTAAAAAAAAGAACCCATGGATGTGACACTTCTTGAGAGAAGCACCCACTCAGTCTAATGAAAACGATGGCTTGGAAACAAGATCATATAATGCAGCAGGTATTTGCAGTAGACTTCTTGGGATCTTTTGATATTTATCTTGCCTCCCACATTTTTATGCCCAGGGTACCTCAAATCTATCATTCCATATTGAGTCTCATGAGGACAGGCCCATGCCCATTCTTAACAGGCTTCCAAGAGGTGTTTTTTTACAGACACTGTGATGTTTAGTATGACTAGAGTATTTCAGTTCCCCAGGAATGATGCTGTTTATGTAATTGTGCATCAATGGAGAAATGCTCATAAATTTGTATATTTAGACAAAATATGACTGGTTTAGATTAGCTCACCTAAAATCCCAGGATTAACAAACTCTACAATAGAGAAAAACTCTTGCAGGTCATTTTGAACTGGTGTTCCTGTCAGGACAATCCTTCTCCGACAAGGCAGGCTTGTTAATATCTAAGAGATAACACAATGAAGAGAAATTAAGCTATAAAATCCATGACACTAACAGGTTTCACCGAACACTGAAAGTGTCGATTTCTGCCCTTTATCCCTCAGGAGCCTAGGCCCTCAACCAGCTTGTGCTAACTTATCCTATCAAGTCTAAAATGGAGGATTAGGCATCACACAATGTTTAGCTTTGAAGTTATTTTTGCTTCTGATAGTGCTTTGCTAATGCATTTTCTACACATGGACGGAAGTCTATAGTTTCGCTGCCTGAGCTCCTGTTTAATACTTGGTGCAGCCCTGTGAGCTGTATTTTTTCCTGTAGAATACCTTTCATTTGTGCAGCAGTTGTGTCGTGGTATTCAAAATGGCCGGCAGTCAGTTTACATGTGGGCTGGTGAAATACCTTATGTAATAATTCTACGTGTGTATGGCCATCTTTTTGTGACAGAGCACTTTAATCCACGACAAACTGCATTTCTGGCTGCAACTGTTGGCTTTGGTGCCACTAGCAATTTCCGAATGCATTTACTGCGTGCGCTGATTTCTGAATTTTACCGAGATTATAGTCTGTTCACACGTTTTTCAAATGGGACAGTGAGAAACATTTCATTTGATTTTCACTGGCATAGGAACAGAGCAAGTATTATAGGATGACCCAACTGCAGTTAGGCTGAAACCTCAACTACGACTATCCTATCCTTTGCCTCTTTTTCTCTTCTCTGTGTATTTTGTTTTTAGGCCTGCCTTTAATCCTGCAACGGTACAATACATGGTCGTGTCCGCAAAACCCCACTTCTTCTCCTAACGGGAGATTTCTTGACCTTCCATTCATGGGCCATGACCTTTTCCACGGACTACAGTATCTTCCAGGGGTGTCATATTGCGCTCTAAGTGTTCTGTGTTCCACATCGGGAGTCGTCCATAAGCAGAGCACCATTACTTGTAGGCAGCAACACAGCATCTGTAAAGCTCACAGCTGCCACTGGATTTTTGTCCCCCAAGATGTAGGTTTTTTTAGTTGCCATCTGTGGCGCGGTGATTTATGTCACAGGCGTGAGGGGAAGTTAAGTCCAACATGATGTGTATAAGGAGATACTCCGTACGTCACTCGGGCGCCAGTCCTTCACTATCCTGGTTGTACGGAACCTCACGCAAGACCCCTACAGCACATCCTCGTCGTGCGCCACGGATAATATCTCAAATGAGCATTAACAGAGCTGTCAGGGGATCTCGGAGTTTGGCGGCCCCCAGAGGTGATGTGTCCTTGTGGCTCTCATCAGCCCGCCCCCAAACGCTTGGGTGAAAAATGTTATCAAAACTCATTAGGAACATGAGTAGGGTTGACAAACATACAGCTAAAATTACAACCCTTGGTTAAAAGACTGCTGAGTAAAGAGATCATTGCTCACTGCACATCCTCTATTAATTCTCAGTGTCGTCGTCACCGCGCTGAGGTACAACCACAACAGCAACCATCCATAGGCTGGCCATCCTTGTACATCCTCGGTTGGCCCTCAGTGTCGTCGTCACCGCGCTGAGGTGCACCACAACAACAACCATCCATAGGCTGGCCATTCACGTACATCCTCGGTTAACCCTCAGTGTCGTCGTCACCGCGCTGGGGTACACCACAATAGCAACCATCCATCGGATGGCTAAGCCTAAATGTCCGACAAAACTAAATCATACGGATCAAAATCTGACCATCAAAATTTGCACTGAACTGAAAAAGACCGAATATCCACACCCAAAGACCCCACTCGCCCGAGTGTTGGGACAAAACTGATAACGATACGCCTGATTCAGGATGTGAAATTCTGTCGGGCTAATGTACCTATCTGTGTGGTCACAAAAGTCCAAAACCCACGGGCTGCTCCCCGCTGACTTCCAGAGGGCGCAGCCCCTGTCGAGCGGGAGGCCTGATGCGGTTGTGAGGTTAAGCAGGCATGTGCAGGACGTGACGATTCCTTGGGTGAGCCCAGAATCAGAGCAATATGTGCCGGCTCTGCATGCATGGAAGCCTCCTTGGATGGCGGGGAATGCCCATGATCTGCCCCTGCCTTCCCTTGAGGGCCAACTGTTCCACAGGGGGCTGCCCCAAAGGGGTACTCTGGGGGCAATACCTGCGGCGAAGGAGACAAAATGGACACCACACAAATCAGGCAACGTCTCGACCCACACAAAACAATGGCCACAGTCACCCTAGAAATAGGCCTGACGTCTTCCTTCGAAGTCGGCGTACAGCTGCCCAAGAGGCAGGGAAATGAAAAACGGTTGTACACGCAAAAATCAGGTCCAGGTGAAAGCCAAAAGTCCAAGCGGACGATTAACCGGGACCTTCCACTGGAATTCACAGCCGGTGCTCGATGAAAAAAAAAAAAAAAGTTGCCATCTGGGTTCTTAGTTTTTATTCTCCTCTTCTTGTTTCTTATAGTTTCAGAGAACTATAATGATGCGTTTCTTTATAACAAAATTTTAGAGAATTTCATTCTTTTAGTAAAAAGATTATTAGGGACACAGATTAAGATGATTAAAATAACAAGTAAAAAGAAAAAGGACTCACAGAAGTAGTTTTTATCGCCGTGTTTTTCAGTCGATGTCCCTCATCACAGACAACTAAATCAAAGGGTACCTGCTTGATGAGTTCATGATACCTAACAAACATCTCGTAGGAAATCACCAAGACCGGATGTAGACCAGACCTCACAAACTCCTAGACAAAATAAGTTAATAAGGTGGTTAAGATGGGATTCAAATATACTTTTATGTTGCATCTATGGAAGAGCAGTGTTTGAGATTCCATTCATTTCTACATACATGCTGTGTCTGTGGTGCAACAACTGCTGAGATAGGATTTACATCTGTTTACATGTGTCTGTGGTGCAACAATTGCTGAGATAGGATTTACATCTACTTATATGTTGTTGCTTTGGAAGAGCAAGTATCCCACTCATTTCTACTTATATGATGTGTCTGTGATGAAACAACTGCTAAGATCAGATCTAAATCAACTTATATGTTGTAAAGTAAAAGTAAAGGTCTTTTTTCAACGTCTCTAGGCATATAAGGCTAGACCTATATTTTTAAAGACCAATCGGCACAAGATGGGTGATGTGGTCATCATCATGCCAGCCGCCTTTACTTTCCGGGAGCACCTAGTACCCACTCAAGTCTGAGTCGACCTGGGAGGCGAAGTCATTTTTTTAAAAAGTCTGGCTAAGCCAGAGAGTGAACCAATGACCTTCCGATCCCCACGCGAGCGTCTAGTTGCTACGCCACGACGACTTACACTAATTAAGGGGTGGTTTGAGAATAGCATTGTTTGAGATCCAATTCTGTCAACTTATATGTTGTGTCTGTGGTGCAACAACAGCTGAGATAGGATTTGCATCTACTTATATGTTGCTTTGGAATATTAGTATTTAAGACCCCATTCATATCTACTTATATGTTGTGAAAATAGAGCGAAATCTGCTGAGACAGGATTTACATCTATTTATATGTTGTATGTGATTAAAAAAATGAATGAAATGATAATATCTACTTATATGGTGTGTCTGTGGTGTAGCAGTGATTAGAATCATTTCAACATCTACTTGTATATTGTATCAGTGGAAAAGGAATGACTTGAGATCAGATTCACACCTACATTATTTCTGCAGCAGAGCAATGACTGAGATCACTTATCATCTATTTACATGTTGTGTTTAACAATGACTGAGATAATATCTAATATGTTGTGTCTCTGTAAAGCAACAATTGAAATTACTTTAATCTTTTCTATTGTCGTCTCACTGATACCAGTTTTTAGACCAGTGTCGTGGTTTTCTGTATTTGTCTTGCACTTCTCGGGTAGCTTGGATGATGGATTTGCTTATCTTTTTGCAAGTTTCAGCAACACCATTGATCCATTTCTTTCTTTGTCTTTCTTCCAGATGTTCTGAGGTAAAAAGTTTCATATGCAGTTTGGTCTGGCTGCTTTCTCATTAGATGGCCAAACTATTTCCTTCTTTGTCTGTTAATATAATCCAGACATGGTTTTACTCCAACTTTCTCTCTAATGCTGGTATTCGTAAACCTTTCCCTTCTTGTGCTGTTAGTGGCCTTGCAGAGACAGCGCATTTCACACGTTGTTATTTTCTGTTCTAGTGCCCTAGGACAGCCAACGCAGCACCTCATCTTTGACGGCACCAGTATATATAAAATAAAAATTAAAAAATTATAAGTGAAAAAATAAACTAACAGAATTTAAGCTACCTACATCGACACGTTTATCTGTTGACACAGCAAAAACATTTAGTCTTTCTGCTCCAAGCCACTTCTTGAACTCCTGGAACCAGTTCTGTAGATGTACAGACACATGTTACTGATGCTTCCATCCACCCGTTTTGCAGGAGAAGGCAACATGTTCCTTTAGCGGACATATTAGGCAAGCAACTGCAACTGATGGGTACGTGCGATCTGCAGCAAAGTGGTTAAGTAATTTGTCTTGCACTTATTTTTGTTATACCCTTTTAAAGGGCAGAGAGTGTGTTGTGGTTTACAGCTAGGCTATGATATCTGTGTCTTTCTGCCAAACACATCAGTAAGCAGTTGGGCTATTATTTTTAGTTTCAGGCTTGTAGTCCTGGGGGTCAGAGCTTGAGATTCTGAGTTAGTGCTTGGTGGCAAGGATGACCAGTTAGTCTACAGAGAAAGACAGAGTTCTTCTTCTTTGATCCTTCTGTCAGAAAACTTATATCAGGAGACCAGCAGCCTTTATGAAAGCTAATGTGCTTATCCTGTCAGAAAACTTATATCAGGCCAGCAGCCTTTATGAAAGCTAATGTGCTTATCCTGTCAGAAAACTTATATCAGGCCAGCAGCCTTTATGAAAGCTAATGTGCTTATCCTGTCAGAAAACTTATATCAGGAGGCCAGTATGAAAGCTGATGTGCTTATCCTGTCAGAAAACTTATATCAGGAAGCCAGTATAAAAGCTAATGTGCTTATCCATTCGTGCACCATACAGTTTTGTCTTCACTGTGGTTGGAGCAGGCAAGACTGAGTCTCTAATGGCATCATACAGATGACAGTGTTGCAGCATATGAGAAATAAAACTAAGGTGCAGTAAGGTTGATCTTTTTTTTTCTTAACAATACATTTTAAAACTTTCAGTCCCAGCTAACAATACTGAAGCTCATTCTTATCAATGAGGTTTTCTCTTGAAAACAATACATGTCTCAGTCTAAAGCAGTTCAAATACAAACGTAATTGAACAGAAGTGGTTAAAATAACAATTGTGATATGAGATGGCTAATGTAAAACATGGATGTACTACAAAGAGTTAAGAAACACTGATACACACATGGTGCATCTTTTGGTACTGAAAAAAGGTAAGAGATGGATGTGACAACCTGGTGTACATACAGAACTATGTAAATTCCAAGGACGTTTTAACACAGCCAAGGAATCCTAAGTAAAATTATTCTTTTAGAAATTGTATTCAATAGTGTTTCTTGATTCTTAGGTAAACCTGAAGAAAAACCCTATTTACATGCACAAAGTCAGAAAAAAAGGAGAGCGAGAAAGAAAGAGAGAGAGGGAGGGAAGGAGAGAGAGAGATAGGGGGAGAGAGAAAGAGAAAGAGAGAGGGAGAGAGAGGGGGAGAGAGAGAGGGAGAGAGAGAGGGGGGGAGAGACAGAGAGAGAGAGTGAGAGAGAGAGAGAGATAGTACAATATAATTACAGCCAAACACACACTTTAACCAAGCTGCCTGGGGTCACAACCAGAACTTTTCTGGCGACCGGATTCCCACCATATGGCCCCTGTTTTAGTAATGTCCTGGCAAAGAACAATAAAACTATTGATAATTATCACCAATACAAAAGACACTAAAAGCAATAAACTGCAAGCCCTATGTGGCACATAATGGCACAACAGGATGAAATGATGATAACAGACTAGTAATTAATGGAATATGGATATTGGGTGCTGTTGTTCTTTACTTTTGAGAAACAATAAATGTAAATAATTTGAACTCTATCGTATAACAACTATATTCAAGAAATGGTAACAGTAATATTTTTTGTAATTCTGTTATAAAATAATGACGGCCAACATTTTTTTTTCAATCTATTTCTGGAATCTATTATAAAATAATTACTACCGAGAAATAATAACTAACATTTTAACATTCAATATAAAACTACTACAAGAAATAGCAGCATTCTTAATTCTATTACCAAATAACTCTTTCAAGAAACAATAACTAAACTTCACAGCACTAGCAATGATTCAAATGTTTGTAAGTAAGTAAATGTTACCCCACCAGGACATTACACAGAGCGATAAACACCCGGTGACACAAAGTACCACCATGCGGATGAGGATCACCCCTGGAGAGGCCCCGGGAAGCGTCGCTTAACCGCCAGGCTATATTGCGGCCCCGGCAACAGCCAGGGTGGGGCTTCAAAATAATGAAAAACTTCATCAATCAAGGGTGATGACGAAGTTGTATGATAGTAAAGGCATATCCAAATGTATATATACCACTATTATACATGCTATAAATAATCCTCATGAAGAGGTTTTCAAATGTAAAATTTTTGCCTGAGCAGCATTCTATTCAGCCTACTATTTCAATTTTCAATTGCCAACAGTTTTTAAAATACCCAAAATGCAAACAAGTCTTCTAAGCACACAAGTCTTCTAAGCACAAAAATCTTCTGAGTTTTCCACCCTTGTCTAAAAAAAAAAAAATTCAGATGACCAAATAACGATCTCATTTTTTTGGGGGGTCTCAACTGTAAATGCTTTCTAGGAGTCTTGCTAGTGTAATGGCTTGACACTTGCCTGCTGGGCCAAAGATCTTGGGTTCAGATCTGCACCAGGAGGGATTTGAAAACAAAATTACTTCGGCTTTCAGGCTGACCCAGCCTAAAACAGGCACCGGGCAAAACCCTGAGAAACAATTACATCTAGCATGATACTGTCCATATCACCAACTGAGTGCTGCTTGGTCTATATAACTGTGAGGCTAGTATTATAGTTCATAGCTCATGTTAGAGATCGTCTTAGTCGGACATGACCATAAGTGTTCCAATCTCCTCCTGAGTATGTCTGTGGGTACGTTATCAATATCCTAACAGGAGAAATCCACAGGATATGGAACAGTCTAATATTTCAGGGGGTGGTAGATAGGCTGCATGCAGTCGTGGAACCTTGGCTGCACTCTCTTGTGTACGTAGGTGGGTTGGGGTTAATCCAGTTCTAGATGATCTGGGGTCGTTTAAAGCATCAGAAAGCCGGGAAACCCAGTCTTACCATTGTCTAAAATGTTGGACTGTCCTGTGACGGCATCTGGGGTAGGATACTAATAAAGCACCTGTCTACGTTTTTAGGCTAACAACTACTATTCTGTTCTGGTTGATGTAATGACGGGTGGCTCCTGCATGGTTTTCCTGTTTTGCGGCTCCAAATGGTGAGTCTAGCATTATATTCCCAAAGAGTTACTGGTGTTTAAAAAAAAGTTCCTCCATTAACTTTCAACAAAAGTGTCCACACCATGAATGAAACCAAGTATGCATGAGCTAGAGGCTGACATAATCCCTATGCTTGTCTGTCCCATAAAGTGTAGTGGATTCACGTAGGAATTTTCTTGAATTATAAAAATTGCTTCTTCAAATTCAGAATAGAAAACCAATTTTTGACAAAACAAATTTTAAAAACCAAAGTGATTGTGAGATCTACTCCATGAACAATGATAACGATTATAATAAGTCTGGCAGGTTTATGATTCTTTTAACTATAAACAAAAAGTAATACATGATAATAAATGTGATAACTTACCAAATAAGACAGATACACTGAAGTGTTTTCCCCAAGCCCATGTCGTCACTACAGAGGAAGAAATACAATTATTGTATGAAAATCACAACATTTAATACTTTTACAACAAAAGGAAAAAATTTTATTTATTTAACTATTTGATTATTGTATGAAATATTAACAGAATAATGCAAAATGTTGTTATAATTTTTGCAAAAGGTAATTAATTACATTGTAAACATTGAATTTAATTGTGACTGTAGTATGCACCTGACGAGATACAGCAAAGTATGCCAGGCAATAAAGTATACAATCTCTTGTTCATGTCTTCTTTGTTCAAATTCCAGTAACATTTAAAAGTGTCTTTATCTTTAGCGTATGGAACAATGGTATTTGAGCCTGTTATATCGTGTGCAGTGTTTGCTGCTTGTTTTTTTTTTTTTTTTTTATCAAGCTGGTAGGATGGCTAAATTTTCTGGTGGCCTGGATTCTCTGATTGTCATTTCTCTATATATGCATCTTCTTAATATTGTCATTTCTCTATATATGCATCTTCTTAATATTGTCATTTCTCTATATATGCATCTTCTTAATATTGTCATTTCTCTATACATGCATCTTCTTAATATTGTCATTTCTCAATACATGCATCTTTTTAACCTCTTTGCGTCATCATAAGTTATATCTTTATCAGGATTCACAATTTTTTTATTCTAGCATAATCAAGTTAAATGTACTCAGAGATACAAATGTAGCAGAGATACAAAAATTCTTAATGAAACTTCTTCTTCTTCGCGTTCACCAGCTGCAAACTCTGGCCAAAAGTTCTGGTTGTTCCAAAAACTTTTGAACTGCAGTCCTGTTCCAGAACCTGAGTGTTGCGTGTACATCCGTTTTCAGATCTGACTCATTTGTATGCAGACTGCTGGTTCCTTGCCTCTCAGGCAGATGCACTCTGACTTTGAAGGAAGCTCCCAATTTGTCGACTCTTACAACATGCTTTTGGGTAGGCAGTGTGTCTATTCTTGTTTTTTCTATAATAGGGCCCTAGAAGACACACGGGGAGAACTAATAAAACTGATTCTCATGGTGTTATTTTGTACTTACGCTAGAATTGCACCTTCACCATTGAAATTTCTCATTCCCAGTACACATTCATAAAGAAAGATAACACCTGTTCTCTGATGACTGCGCAGATAATTTGACAGGTAAGGATCAACCACAACATCAACAACAGGGTGGCCAAGTCGGTTGTGCTTCCACTGGGAACATGCAAACAAAACATATAGCAAAGATAATTTGAGAAAATCATATTAACAGTTTTACTCACAAATAATTCTTCTGGCCTTGTAAATGAATAATGAATAATATAAACAAAATAATTTCAAGGTATTGGTGCAGTCATATTCTGTGGCTTAGGCATTATGACTGCGCTTCGTAATGCCGGAGTGCTGGGTTCGATCCCAGCTACAGACTATTTGTCTTGCATTGGTTTAGACAGTGGTACCGAGAGCTGACCGTTCAGAAAGAAATGGCAAATTACTTGATGTAAAATTTGCCTAGAAAAACCACAATTTCAAAAAAAATGCTTTGGTTGGTTCTGCAATGTTCTGTAAAGGATACGCAACTGACAACATATTTTGTCAGCTGACAAATTTCACACAAAATTCTTCTTTTATTTTCACTTACATGGGCCGCAGAAATTATAAAATTTAATCATATTTGCTTACATCAAGGATAACATTATTAAAGGACAACCTACATAAAATTAACATACGTGAGATGAGATGCCCAAGGAAATCCACTAATTTAATTATTCTAGACTGAGAAATGATACGATCAGATAGACTGAAGAGACAGAAACTTGCAGGATTTCACCGAGAAGTAGGAAATCAAATGGTTCAGTAATCTTGTTAGTACGCAGCCAGAACGACCAAAAAAGGCGCTACACGTGAAAAGATCTGGTGTTAAACAAGACACTGCCCAAGGAGATTATGGACTGATGACATCAAAGACATTTTTCATCAAAACTGAATGATAATAGCTCAAGGGATCATAAACAGTTCCTTCCCATGATGCTAATGACAGAAGTGGAAACTGACGATGATAAAGGATAATTTGACAAAGAATATGGAGTTTGTTACTTAGATGATAGTGGCGAGTTCAGTACACATGTAATCACATGAATAATGATTTATATTTTATAACTGTGACAACAGGTTGAAATAACTTCTTATTCTGCCTTTCTAGCCCCCAATGGAGCATAGGACCTCAACTAACTCGTCAAGTTGTTCTATCCTTTGCTATATCATGCAGCTCTCCCCATCTTTCTAACTACATTCTTCAGCTCCCTTCTCCATGTGTTTTTTTTACCTTCCTTTAGTCCTATGCCCCTGTGGGTTCCAATGCAAACACATTCTAGTTATATTGTTCTCCGGTTTTCCTCAACATGTGTCCTATCCAACGCCAGCATCTTTTTTCACCTTTTGGTCTTCTGAAGCTTTCTTAGTTCTCTCTTAAAGCTCTACATTAGTGATAATAACATTTATGTCTTAAATTATTCACATTTCATACACCTGCTATAACGTGCAGTTCACTAAGTCAGTTTCCTATTGCATGAACAAGGGAACTAGAGAGTAGGGTTAGAAAGACAGTGGAGACATGCAGTGAACTGCATGCAAGCAATATCAAGGGATAACAAGGGACAGGATGGCTTGGTGTGAGATGGTTGAGGGCCTATCTTCCCTGGGAATGGAGCAGAAGAAGAAATTTCCTATTCATCCTTTTACCTGAATTAAAAAAAAAATTTTTAAAGAAAAAAGAACATCTTCAAACTGAGTACCTGATGATCAGCACTGGGCCGGGGCATAACCAAAGCATTAGGAGTATTTGGGTCATACTTTGGCATTGTAGGAAGTGCGCTGGAAGCATTCCTTGCCATCTGTAAAAAAAATTGTATAGTATACCATGGTACCTTAGGTTATTAACATAATCTGCTCTTTATATGTTCGTGAGCCGAAACAATTTTCCCCAGAGAAATCAATGCAAATTCCACTAATCTGTTCACCTGCCCGAGACACATATTGTCTTCTGACTTTTTTTAAAGATATGCGGGACAAAATATATAATATAAAATATAAAGTAAAGCTTTACCATTGTGGTTAATAGTTGTTGTCACAGGTAGATGGTAGGAGGGGAAAGAAAAGGATGAGGACGACTACTTCAAAACAGAGTCCCATTCCATAGTAACGTGGGGTAACTGTATAGGTATTTCTGGTGTTTATTTCTTGTATGTATCCTGGGAAGTGGTTTGATTGCTGGCTCAGTGGCTAATAGTAATGTTGCTACTTCTAACACTTCAGACTTCTCCTTTGTTAACAGTCACTCCTCTGGCCACATCAGCCATCTTTAGCAAATCATTTGTGTGTGTGTGTGCATGGGTGCGAGCGGGCGGTTGTGTGTGTGCCATGCATGGGTGCATGCGGGCAGGCAGTTGGGAGGGGGAGGGGGGGTGTGTGTACAGGTCATACATAGATTTAACCATGTCGTGCCGCTTGGCAAGATCAGAAACATGAAGACCATTTTCATATTTAGTTATTATTTGCTTCTTAATTTTTACTGTAATATGGCTACTTTACACCACTGTTCCAAACCCTTTTCTTTTTCTTGGGAGCCATATTTAGTTTTTCCTCTTGGGCCTAGGTCATAGCTCTTCATTTCTGACTGTTTGTTGCCACCTGCTTTAGGTCTTGGATGTTTGTTAGGCCTATGGTTAAGCCTTCCCTGATGATGGTTCTACGGAGAGTCTCTCTTGGTCTTTCCTGTTTTTTTCTTCCCTTCCGGTATCCATATGAGGGCTTGATGGGGAAGTCTTGTCTTATCCATTATGAGTGCATAGCCAATGTATTTTCAGCAATGCTTATAAATTGGATACATTGTCTTGCTTGGTCTCTTGTCTTATTTGAATACTGGATCTTAAATCTGTCCAGCAAGGATTTAGTATTCTTCTAAGACATTTGTTCTCAAAGCCGTCTAATGTTTTTTTCATCTACAGCTACCGCTGCTTTCCAACTCTCACATCTCACATCATTATGGGAGCCATAATGAGGGTTAATTTAAATAAAAAAGCAACAATGTCAAAATATATTGAGAAAGACACAGTGACAAACAATGTTCACGGTAAGCAAAGCTGAGTACAACTGTTGTTGTTCGTTAGCCTAAATTATATAAGGCAGTAGTGGCAGCTGAGTGTCATTCAGATCTTCTGGTTACACTCCTCTACATTAGTTAGTTAGTTAGTTAGTTAGTTGGGTTATCCTCATTGCACTCCGGACATGTCCATAGGTGCTCAGATCCTCCCCTCAGTATGAACCCCAACGTCCGATGGCTAATAGTACCAGTTCTATGTTGATTAACAAGTCTTCTAGCGTGTCTGGTGTGCGTCTCGTTTTTTGCTGTGCCGATCTTAATTCCCAAGTCTGCCATTCTGGCGAGTGATGTGGATTCACTGCCACCAAAGTCCTCTATCCTTCCCATTTCTCGGAGGGCATTGATAATATCAGCATGATCCATAGGCTGACCGTCGGTAGTGATAGCGGATCCAGCCAACCTGTCAGCTCTTTCATTTCCATCGACGCCTGCGTTTCCCGGAACAAAAATAAAGGTGACTCCACGCACAGTGGACTTCTGTAATGATTCAAGCCATTGTCTTCGCACTGAACCTGCTTGAACCCTCCGGATCATACTCATTGAATCACTGAGTATACACACGCGGGTGTATTTTTGTACTCCTCTACATTATCACTTAAGACTATGATGACTGATATGTGCCTCTGTACTGTTCACTCCAGTATGGAAGAGTTAGCAACCGACATATAAGCCTGAGGACATTCCCTGAACACTGTCCCTAAAATCACTGGGGGCATTCCCATAAACACTGTCCCTACCTTTAGCAGCTAGAACAGTTCTAATACTAGTGGTGTCAGTAGTATTCTGAGTATATCTTTGTCTTGTCTTTTCTCTGTGGTTTTGACAGTGGTACCGAGAGCTCTGTTTTGCTAAACATGTGGTCAAGTACACTCAAATTCAACAAAACATTTTGATTAGCTTATCTTTTCCTAGCCTTTGACTGTCACCTTAGTGTACCTACAAGTCGGCAAGCTTTGTTGCTTCTCTTTGTCAGGCTTCTACCTATCTAAATATCTGACAGAGAAGATGCTGCTGACATCTAATGAACCACAAAGATTTGCATTTATTAAATTCTAATCAGACTGCAGATAATCTTTTAACCCTGTCATCTCCAAGACTAAATCTAGTCACTTCTGGTCGTGACACAGTCCCGTTGTTGCCAATATATCGCCATGTCTGCAATGACCTGTTCTCGAAAAACAGTTAAATTCCATAGTTCTATGTGTGCCTGCAAAGTGTTTAAAAGGCCAGGGTATGAATACTGTAACTAAAAAAAACTTCATTTAGGAGGGTTTCCTTATGACCCAAATACTTACTTAAAGCCAAGTTGATGTAAAATTTTCCTGTAAGCCTCAATGTTGAGGCCACAGCATAAGTCATCCAATATATAAATTTTTTTTTTTAAAGACACTTGGAATGTACTCCATTCAATGCTTCACCCTGTTCATGTTTAGTGATAACCCATTTATATTTTAGTATATTTTGAAGAAGAAAAGAAAAAGAAACGATATAGGTAAATATATTGTCAAAAAACGTTACTAGTGACCTCAATCAGAATCAAATACAATGCCAGGCAGAGAACACTTACCATATTAGCGTGTCCAGATTTTAATGCAGGTTTTATAAATGGTTTTGACATGCCTGTAAATAGTAAGATTCAGACACAATAAGTGACCAGGGGACCTAGCTGACACTCAGCTCTCAAAGAAAAATAAAACAGATTTATAATCAGGACTGCAATCAGTATCACTAGAATAGGAACTATATGCTGGCTGCTAAAGATAAGGACACAGTGCTTTGAAAAGCAGTCCCAATCATGATGCTGTATCATGTCATACAGACAGTGATTTTGTTCTAAAGATACTGTATCAGTATAAAAGTTAATTGTATTTTCTACACAGGGTGTCATAAATCAACCACCAGCTTTTACATGTCGTTTGGTTTTACTAGACAATTTAAAACTCAGTAGTTTGCCATTGCTTTCTGAACAGTACAGAGTTCATACCATTATCACAATCAATCTTCTTCTTCGCGTTTACCGGCTGTAAACTCTGGCGGAAAGTTCTGGTTGTTTGTCCATTTATGGACTCTAGTCCTGTCCCAGTAACTGAGTCTTGTGTGCACATCTGTTTCACAGTTCTAACTCATCTGCTTGCAGACTGTTGGTTCCTTGCCTCACAGGCAGATGCACTCTGACTTTGAAGGAAGCTCCCAATTAGTCGACTCCTACGACATGCTTTTGGCATGCAGTGGGTCTTTTCTTGTTTTCTCCGTAGTGAGGCCCCAGAACCCACACAAGGAATTACAATCAATGTAAAGCAGTCTGCTGCTAAATTGTTTGCAGCTGACGTAAAACAATAGTATTTCCGAATTATGATACTGTGTTCATAACAATTCCCCCCCCCCTCTCAACACCATTCAACATATGCCAATGTATCAGTATAATGAATGAACATATATTTTTGGCTCTTCTGTAAACTACGGCCGGTAGACAACAGTTGACGGCCGGTTAGTCGGAGTTCTGTCCCCTGGCTGCAGTGCAATTACGGACTGGAGAAGGCACGAATCAAAGAACAAAGTGAGGTCGAAATGCCTGGCAGAACCCGCGCTGCGACTCAAATTAGCGACCGCGTTCAATTACCGCTTCTTGCGACGCATTACGGAGTGGATTAGAGGGAAGGAAACAAGTGACATAATTACTGTGTGTTGGCGATAGACAGCGTGCAGTGCCCTACTGTCATCATACGGTTAGGGTGTGGGTTAGGGTTTGGGTTAGGGGTAGGGTTTGGGTTAGGTTTAGGGGTAGGGTTTAGGGTTAGGGTTGCTACGTTGAGTTTCTGCGAAGACGAGATGCGGCGACACTAACCGCAACGCTAACCCTAACCCAAACCCTAACTCTAACCCAAACCCTAACCCACACCGTAACTGTATGATGATAGCAGGGCAGTGCATGCTATCGCCAACACACAGTAATTGTGTCAATTGTTTCGTTCCCTCCTTTTCCACTCTGTAATTGCACTGTAGCCAAGGGACAGAACTCCGACTAACCGGCCGTCTACTGTTGTCTACCGGCCGTAGTTGACAGGAGAGCCTATTTTTTTATTAATAAAAAGATATCTATACTTTTTTTTTTTTAAACCATCTTCCTTACCAGGATTCATTATTTGATTTGTGCTTTTATCAAAAGAGGGTGTTACTTTAATGTCAGATACAAAACATCTGCGACAATAAAATTACTCTTCTGTTAGCACTGATATGACCTGGATGTTGCATGCATGTTGCTGTCAACTTAACCCATGCACACAAATAGTACATCCTTCTCACCAGGATTCCTGATCTGACTTGAGCTTCCCTCAGAAGATGGTGTTGGTTCAATGCCAGATGTGAAACACTTTCCAGACTTAAAGTACTCTTCTGTTAGTGTCGACATGACCTGGATTATACATACATGATTATGGTAGCTTTGCCCAATTAAACAAATAAAACTTTAAAAGAACTTTCACAAATAACATTTTCTTCTTTTCTGTGTTCAATCTTAAAAGAGCAGTTCACAGATTGTGTTGTGACTGACAGCTAGGCTGTGATATCTGCCCCCATCAGGCAAACATACCCGGTTTCTAAAAGCCCCTTATTAGTCGCATTTTACTAAACACTTATTAGTAGACAGAAGCGACTGCAACCACTATCACGCAATCAACCTATTGAGCTTGATGGGAAAAGTCTTTGCTCATGTTAGTCCGAAGAGGGGGCCCCATTAGCGCAGTCAATAGGAGACTCGCTTTCAAAACCAGCAGCGACTCGCTGCAGCCCATGGCCGGTGTTCGAAACCGGGCAGTTTCCGGTGTTCAGCCAGCCTCTAATGTGTACCAGAGTTAACACTCTGGGGTAAATGGAGGTACATCTGGCGGATGGCAACACAGGCGGGCAGTTTCTTATCAGCTGTCCATACTGGTGGCAGAGCACTTATGGTTTATAACCCTGTTTACATCTCCCGACCTTACCTCTTTTATCCTGAAGAGGTTGCAAATTCTAGCGGACAGAGTACAGGTGGAATCACAGTGTAGGTTTAGCGCCCAGATATCAATAGTTAATATAATCTTCTCTGTCAGGCAGCTACAAAGAGAAGTGTAGAGAACAACAGAGGCCTCTGCTTATTTCCTTCATAGATCTCACTAAGGCCTTTGATTATGTTAGCAGAGATGGTCTGCTCAATATCCTTGATAAATATGGATGCCCACCTATACCACTAAGTCTAATTAAATCTTTCCACAAGAACACGCAGAGAACCAAAATATAAAGGATTCATTGTTTTCACACTTCCAGATTCGTAACGGAGTAAAGCAAGGATGCGTTCTGGCTCCCACATTGTGTGGCATCTTTTTTTTACTGCATTGCTGAGGAGTGCATTCGGTACAGCACCTGAGGGGGCTTTATTCCAATTAACGGTCCCAAATTATACAGGCAGAAAATAAACCCTAACAGGGCCTCAGTCACGTGTAAATTGCGCACTGCCAGCGACTTAAACTACGCTCACGTGGCGTGGATTGGGGCTAAACTAGATGGCTGGGATGAGCAGCAGCTACCGCACTTCCTGCAGCTGCCTTGATTTTATTTGCCCGTGAGTCAACGTGGCGTGGGGGATACTCTCGGCGGTGGCGATATAGTCCCCGGAAGTTCGCAATTCGGCGGTGGTGGTATAGTCTCTGGAGAGCGCAATTGACACCTGACAGAAGCCCTGTTAGGGTATATTTTCTGCCTCGATAATTTCGGACCGTTTTTCGGAAGATAGCCCCTGAGGGAATATATCTCCGTTTGAGGTCAGATGGCGATCTTTTTAATTTGTCCAGGCTATGTGCAAGGATGGAGGTGCACACAAGATACCTCAGGGATTTTCTTTTTTGTGGATGAGGCAGCCATTGTGGCACATACAGATGATAATCTGCAGATCCTCATGAATCGCTTTGCAAATGCATGCAAAGAATTTGGGCTTACCATCAGTCTCGACAAAAGGCAAGTGATGGGAATAAATGTTGAAAACACACCAAACATTAGTGTTTGTGACCATCAGCTGTTGGCTGTACATGAGTCTGAGTACATAGGCTCACAAATCTCAGGCAGTCATTCCTTAGATGCAGAGATAACTAGTCGTATAGGAAAGACCTCTGCAATGTTTTCAAATCTCACTATGAGAGTCTGGTCAAATGAAAAGCTGATAAAACCAAAATGAAAGTTTACGTGTCTTGTGTCTTGAGCATATACTTACTGTATGGCAGCGAATCCTGGATTCTATATACTCCTCAAGAAAAAAGACTGAATACCTTCTACATGTGCTGTATGAGACGCATTTTTGGTATATCATAGCGAGACCTTGTCTCCAATGAGTGTCTACTCACAAGAGCAACAATTCCATCAATGTACTGTCTACTAAAGCAAATACGTCTGCGATGGCTTGGACATGTCTCCCACATGCAGGATGGTCGTAATCCAAAGACCTTCTGTATAGTGAACTGGAAACAGGGAATAACCTACAGGAAGGCCAAAGCTACATTGAAAAGACATGCAAACGTGACTTGATAGATACCAACATCGGCACAGAGACGGGAAAAATCAGCTGCAGATCAACTACTATTGTGACAGAAAGTGAAAGACGGATTGTCGCATTTGAAAAAAACCCAAAGGCAGCGAGCTATAGAGAGGAGATGCCAGAGAGAAAAATCGGCCTCATAGCGAGGAAATATCTACCTTTTTGTGCATTCTATGTGGCAGAGACTGCCACTACCGCATCAGACTTTACAGTCACAGCAGATGCTGTTTCCCAGGGACTGACAGATGCTGTGAGTTAATTAGGATGCAGTAAACCTACACCCTCACCCCCCCCCCCCCCCTCCCCTTCAAACTCGAGCGCTGGAACCCACACAGGGAAGAAATAACACTAAATACAGAAGAGTCTAAAGGTTAAAAGTTCTGACATTAGATACTGTTTTTGTATAGTGAAGTGTTAAGTCGGCACAGAACCAATTCTGGATTACATACAAAGACAGCAAGTGAAATGGTTTGCACACTTAGAGAGAATGCCTTGTGACACCATTCCATACAAAGCATACATGGAAAGAGAAGAAGGACGTAGAGCACGGGGAAGACCAAGAACAAGATGGAAGGATAACATCAGAGAAACTCTACAACAGCACGATGTGCCTATGGTCGAGGCAGCCAGAAGAGCTAGAAACAGAACCTTATATCTCCCTCGACACCCACAGCGGTAAAAGAGGAAGTGAAGAAGAGAAGAAGAAAAAGAAGAAGAAGAAGAAGAAGAAGAAGAAGTGTTAAGTCTTTATATATTTAAGGTCATGAAATAATGAGATAAGTTCCTTATTATCTTCCCCACTCAGAAAATTCTGAAAATTGTTTGGTATCCATTTTTACTTTAATTCAGATAGAAGAATGAATAGAGAAATCAACATGCGATGTGGGAAAGCAAGTCAGGTTATGGGACAATTAACACCACTTCTGACTCATAGAAAGATACCTCTGTCAACCAAAGCAAATCTCAGAAGAATGTTTTTTTTTATGCCGACATTGTGCTACCAGTGCCAAACATGGACCATTATTACAACTTATGAGTGGAAGATCATAACAACAGAGATGAGATGTCTTAGGACAGCTGCAGGTCTAAGAAGAAGAGATCAAATCACGAATGAAGAAATTAGAAGAAGATTATGACTGAAACCAGTCAATTTCTTAAAGAACAACAAATGAGATGGTATGGCCTTCTGACGAGAATGTCCTGATACCAACTGCCACAAAGATAACACCTCGCTGAGGTAAATGGTGGAAGAGAAAAAGAAGAAGAAGATCCATTTTAATTAGGAAGGGTCAACATCAGAGCTGTACTAGTTGGGGAGGGGCTGGAGTGGGTGGGTGAGGGGGGTGGGGATCCTGCTTTTTGAAGGGAGGGGTATGAACCTGGACCACTGTCTTGATAGGGATGGAAGCAAACTAGCCACTATGCCACTGCAGCTCCTTTGGGAGTTCAGCATATGGGAATAATGTGGCTCTGTAGCTTGGAGGTCAGTCAATAAGTTTAACAGTTTCATGATTATCTATTACTAAGTTTTGATTTTTGAAGTGGATGGTTTATTTGGAAAAACAAACAAACGTTATCATGGTTTTTGGATGATGGTATATAGTTTGCACTATGGAAACAATGCAACTGCCTCAGGGGCACAAATCCCAATTTAAAACATAATTCAGTATTCAATGGCTGCTCCATATGTAACCATGCAACTCCCATTTGCAAAAAAAAATGGCAGGGTACTTGTTGTCTGCTGACAGGGCGGTGTTAACATTGTGTAGAATCATAGATTAATGGTGCCACTTTGGATTATATGCTCCACTTCATGGATGGTGTTTTTGCCATGTTTGTAATAACATCTGTCTCGTTATTAAATGGCTTGACTTTAAACACCAATGAAAACTAAAACAAATGTTGAAAATGCAACAGAAAAAAACATCCCCCAAGAAAAAGTTGTTCAGCCATTAGCCTCATGCCCTGAGGACCATGGGTTTGCTTTCAGACACCCATCCTGTAATTTGAGAGTGCAGATGTTGTGCAGATATATGGGGATTTTCACTAGGGCTAGTTTTGTGCTTTGTGAAACTAACTCAGCGACGACCAAGCTATATGGGATAAAAACCTGATACAGTGAAATTGAACCTCTAGCCTTTAAGGATTCTTGTATAAGTGCAAATGGTCAGGCACTTACCTGAATTTCTTTTCCTCCAACAAATAATGTCCCATCTTCCGCCAGAGCCTCAAGCTCAGTTGTTTTGTATCCTGTACCTTTACCTAATCTGTGCAGTAAGAATTAAAATACTTCTGAATCATAATCAGAAAACGGAAATGTCTGGGCAACATTGAAAGACAGCACACTTTTAAAAACCATACTGGAAGGTAAGGTCAAAGGCAAGAGAGCAAGACGTAGGCAACGATACAAGTGGAAGGACAACATCAAGAGATGGATGAGCAGCAGTCTGAGAAAGTGTACAACCAGGACAAGTGACACAGTGATTTGGAGATCCATTGCAGCACACTTTCACTGTGGAGACGGCACCTGACTGACTGAATCATAATCACATTCATCATTATCACCAAGCTAGTTAGTCCAGTGCCAGCAGATTCATCTGATCATATCTTCTTTTGTGCTTGCCCTGAAAAGGCACTTGGCACACTGTGTTGTAATTTACAACTGGGCTGCGACATCCGCACCTTCTGGCCCAACTCATCTCATTTCAGCAAACCATTAATTAGATGCCTTTTACTTCTTCTTCTATGATGTCTGGGCATGTACTTTATTCAACATGAACCATAAACTGGGGTGTCAGCTTGAGGTCTTAGGTTTCTCAAAGCTTATTTGTTAGGTCTACTGGGTGAGGTTACATGTTTTCCACAGGTCTTCAAGGAGAGAACAGTCTTGCAAGACAAATTCTGGAGTCTGTTCAACATGAGGACACTGACAGAGACCTGTTGTTCCATCCCCTTTTAGCCACACACACACACACACACACACAAAGTGAGACCTGATGTCTCACCTCACCTATATATATATATATATATATATATATATATATATATATATATATATATATATATATATATATATATATATATATATATATATATATATATATATATATATATATATATATATATATATATATATATATATATATATATATATATATATATATATATATATATATATATATATATGTGTATATATATATATATATATATATATTTTGTGTGTGTATATATATAATACTATATTTTGTGTATATATATATATATATAAAATATATTATATTTCGTGTGTGTGTGTATACATAAATATATATGCTTGTTGAGTCAACAAAGACCAGTGCCGAAGTGAAATATGGTGACTTGATCTATTCTATTCAAATGCTTGTAAAAATATTTGTCATGGTTATATCCAGTGTCTGTTTTCCAAAGTGGCCTTTTACAACATGCTTGTTGACAGTGGGTTTTTCCCAAAACGGGGCCCTGGAATCCACACAGGGACCTGCTTGGGTCTGAAATCTGATTTTCTTTCAAGGCTTATGTCAATAGCAGTCAGAGTCTGGGTGTTTATACTCTTGTTCGATAAGACAAGATGCCAGGTCTGCTATCCAAGAATCAAAGGAATATACTACCTTTTTATGACATAAAAGTATCAACACATTTAATTAGGATCATGAAATGGGCCACGTCTACAGAAGAAGATGTAACACTGCTCTTACTAACTCCATCAATGTGTTTTCTTTACCATAAAAATATACACACCTCTTATAGCTTTAGCTTAACATTGGCAAAACTACTTTCTATTTTTCTGTCATCTATTCACCCATTAATATATCTATCCATCCATCCATCCATACACACAGATATGAATTGCTGCACAATACAAACAAAATGCTACAAGTAAATCTCTGAGTTACATACATATATCAGTAGGGATAAGATAGGCACATCACAATTTGTGTGCTCTGGAAAAAATCGAAGTCTCTACTCCCTGATGTCGGCTCACGGTGAGAGATCACAAATGAGTGGTTCCTGAGTACCAAGACACTGAGTGGTTGGTTCTTAGATATAGAGACAATGATTCTAGTAACCAAAACACAAACATAAAGAACAACCCTTAAAACTTACACTTTCCCATCCATATCATACAGTGTGACTGTCCTTCCTGATGTAGTGAGTACAGCTGAAACATAAGGATACTCAAATTTACTTCATCTGAAAAACATACAAAGTAGAGCATCAACAAGAAACATACAAGTAGGAAAATGTAGATTACAAAATCGAGTAGAAAAATGTAGAGTAGATAATTAAATAGCAAAATACAAAACAGATAATTAAGAAACACTTAAATTAGAGCATTCATTAGGAACATATAAAAATGAGAATGGGGCAGAGAAAAAAAAAAACATAGAGGATCAAACACAGAAAATGAAAAAATATACAACAGAGAATCAAGCAGAAATATGGGAACAAAATTGATTGTGTTTTATACATTTCTGTAAAACATGTGGGATGATAATAAGGCTGAGTCTAAAGATTTATTCTTTTTCTTCTTTACGTTCACCAGCTGTAAACTCTGGTGGAAATTTCAGATTGTTCATCCACTTCTGGACTGCAGTCCTGTAAAAGAACCGGAGTGTTGCATGTGCATCAGTTTGACAGATCTGACACACCTGTGTGCAGACTGTTGGTTCCTTGCCTCTCAGGCAGATGCATTCCGACTTCAAAGGAAGCTCCCAAACAGTCAACTCTTATGACATGCCTTTGGGTAAGCAGTGGGTCTATTCTTGTTTTCCCTATAAAAGGGCCCCGGAACCCGTACAGGGTTGAAGATTTATTGTTTTGATTCTAGCCGGCCTTCACCAAGTCTGCTTTGTCATAAGGTAGCTTGCTGCTCGGTGGATCAGCAGCAGCCACAACAACATCTATTTAAAGAGCAAAGTCTGCCAAACGGATATTACTCACCATCACCTTCCCATTTCTTATGCTTCTTTTTTGACATCTTGCACCAAACAACACTAAAATAACGCACTGAGGATGCTTTATCTGATGTCATGTGGCTATGATTCCCGTGGTGGAGCCGAACACCTAGAGCATGACCAGAGGCGACTTCACCAGAAAACAGATCTATAGTATTCCTGTCAAATACATCTGCTACTCCTGATGTTATCTGGAGAAAAAAACATATAAAAGCCGGTATTCTGGTAAATTAGTAGCTCAAAGAAGCTTCTAAAACAATAGCAAGCACAAAATAAATGGCATTTTATTTGAAAAAAAGTCAGTAAGCTGCTAGAAAGTACTTAAAACTGTTTTCTCCCACCCACACCCCCCCCCCTTTTTTTCCATCTTCTATTTTGTCTTCTTTCAACTTTCATGAAAATCCCTTGTTGAATTCTAGGACATGATTAAGATAGATTATATATAATTATTTTTTAAACTCTTGTACTCAACTGCCTTTGATTGTGTACAACATCAGAAACTGGACTATTATGAGAAGTATGGGTTTTCCAGCGCATTTAGTGCATTTAACTGAAAATCTTTATCAAGAACAACAAGCAGCCATCAGAGCAGCTGGTGAAACATCGGATTGGTTCGAGGTGCAAATGGGAGTGAGGCAGGGGTGCATTCTCTCACCATACCTATTCAATATATACGCAGAAAATATAATGAGAAATGTCAAAAATGACCAGACTTGTGACAGTTATGATCCGCTCAAAATTGGTGGCAACACTATTCCGGAACTTCGTATCCAGATGACACAGTCCTCCTTTTGAACAGTGTAAAGGGAATAGAAAATATAATATTGTCTGTACTAAAGCACAGTAAAGATCAAAATCAGTTCTTGAATTTGAAGAAAACAAAAATAATGTCCACAGATAAAACTGGCCGTCACCCAAAAATAACAATGGTGAAGAAATTGAAAATGTGACAAACTTCAAATATCTAGGCACTATTATAATAAATAGCAAGGAGACTGTTTGACAGAAATTAAAAGGAGAATGCCATAGCAATGCAAAGATTAAACAGCCTAAAAAGTCTATGGTTAAGCACCAGCAAGGAGATCAAAATTAGGATTTTGAGAGCATGCATCTTCCCTGTAGCAACATACTGCTGTGAGTCGTGGACTATCTCCCAGTCCTTAAGAAAGAGAATAGGGGCTTTTTAGCTGAAAAGATATAGAGAGATTCTCAGTATATCTTGGACAAAAAAGAGGAGAAATACTGACATCTTGAAAGATCTGAACATCAAGGAAGATTGGCTAATAAACAGCATCCTGTCTCAGAAGCTGAAATATTTTGGTCATATTAAGCGCCACGATGGATTGAAAAAAATTATAGCAGAAGGCATGGTACCAGGAAGGAGGGGAAGGGCCGACCAACACGAAGATGGGCATAAGATATAAGTGACTCCTTGAGTGTGAAAGTTCATGAGGCTGGAGAGCTGGCGAGAGACCGAGTTTCTTTCAGGCAGACCGTGATGAGAGCGACGTTCTGCAAAGGACCTCCTACATGATGATGATGACTTCCCTGCCACCTAGCAAACACCTTGTAAAAGACAACTAATTCAGGTTTTTGCGGAACTCATATGTGCTGGGTCCAAAAGTGCAGATATCGCAGTCTTGATGTAATCCACAAAACAGTGTTCCAACCACCCTTTAAGGGTGTTCACAAAAGAAGTAAAAACTTCAGTACACATTCTTCTCTCCTTGTTCTGCTCTCCTCCAGGATTGCAGTCAACCGGATTAACACCTCAAGGATAAGAATTCTACATGTACAAATCCTGGTAAGCCAAGTTCATCCATAAGTTATCACTGGAGCCGTCAACAGCTACTTCTTATGCTACTTTTTCATGCAAAATTTATTGTGATGTATTAAGAGTTAATGAAGCCAGGGCTGGGTGAAACTTGGGTAACACACAAGCATCCATGTCGTGTTGACAGGTTGTGAGTGTAAACTCATGAGCCACTTACTGTTGTGAAACAGAAGTTGCATGATATTTATGGGTGGCTGCGAACTTCCCAAGTTGTGTCATATACCAACAAATATAGAAATGGCTCTCTATTTTCGTCAAGCTATAGTTTTCACATGTACTAGGCTTCTCATAACTGTAACACTATGCCACCTAAAATTACTTTATCTGTCCATTTAGAAAAGCAAATCTACTGTGGCGAGAAACAAAGATGGTCATGACATTTTACTGTTACCTTGAAAATGTTAGGTCTTATCATTTCATATCCTTTTCTCAGTATCTAATAGATTATTACTTTTACCGGTGCAGACAGTAAATACTTTGGCATTAGGTTTAGGTGACAGATCAACATCAGGGCACAAGGGTAGTAACCCATAAGTTCTCCGTTCTACTTCCGACTCAAGCGTGAGTCTGAAGATTCTTAGCGCAGTGCACGAACTCTGAAGCACCGGCGAGGATCCTGAAATATTTTAGGTAGATTTTCAACTCCAAATTTTGCGAGGGCAGTGTTGTTAGGCTAATCTTTTTCGATTTACAACTGCCAAAGTATTTTTATGTGCGCAACAATACACATGGGCATCCGGTCTTACTACCCAGAGACCAGGGAAAATTGATAGAAGTCCATGTGAAAAAAATCCTAGCCTGAACCGGGGCCTGAACCTGGGACCTCCAGCACTCGAGGCGGATGCCATGCCTTGGGACTAAGCAGCCCCCCCCCCCCCCCCCCCCCCCAAAAAAGTAGCTAGGGTCTGAACCCAATAACTTCTGCATATCAGGCAGATTAGATAACCATATTAAGAAATGATTTTGAACTTTGGTAATGATTTACTGAAAGAAAAAAACCAGCAATATTAGATCTACACTGCTGTGGGAATCTATTTCTGTTTTTGCTGCAGCTTCATCTTCTTCTGTGTTACCCTTAAAAAAAGGAGGTCATCATGTTGTCTTGTGGTTAACAGCTAAGCTAAAATATGTGTCTATCTTTTCAACACATCCAATTTTAGCAAACACCAAATTAGTTAAAGTTTATAGCATGTGTGTCAGAGGGCTATCTGTTCTTGTTTCCCCCCGAAAATGGGGCCCTAGAACCTACAGGGTGCCTGTGAGAATCTCCACTATAATAAAGAAAGGATTCCCAGATTCAATTAGCTGTGAAAGATACGTTCCGTTCCATTCATATTTAAAAATGGATAAATGAATTTTATAAATTAGAAAATAAATTACCATCTCAGGCTTTTCTAATTTCGAGGCCAAGTATTGGTTTTCTGCATCGGTAAATGGTATATTTCCTTGAATCTGTGGTGACTGACACAGAAATGTTTTCTCCAAATTATTACTGGCTAAGGCAGATATTGTTGGAACATCGTCTTGAAATATTTCATCTTGTGACCTGCAATACATATGTGCATGAAAACTATTGTAAGAAATGTTCATAAACAAATGAAGTGACTATTTCATTTATTGTTGTAATAAATCCAGTTTCAGCTTCATAGCTAATAAACGAAAAAAACAAACGCAGCTCACAGTGTCACGCCATGCACTCAACTCAGAAGCTGGGCGACGAAACTACATCCTTCCAGTCTACAAATGGAGCAAAAATGCAACGGCCACCGTCTGGGAAAAATATTTGCCACGGCTTAAAAAAGATTCCCAGATTCAATTAGCTGTGAAAGATATTCCGTCCATTCATATTTAAAAATGGATAAATGAATTTTATAAGGGACTTAGAAAATAAAGGCGTCGCCCCTACCATCTCAGTTAACGCTTTTCTAATTTCGAGGCCAAGTATTGGTTTTCGTCTGCATCGGTAAATGGCATATTTCCTTGAATCTGTGGTGACTGACACAGAAATGTTTTCTCCAAATTATTACTGGCTAAGGCAGATATTGTTGGAACATCGTCTTGAAATATTTCATCTTGTGACCTGCAATACATATGTGCATGAAACTATTGTAAGAAATGTTCATAAACAAATTACACTAAGAAGTGACTATTTCATTTATTGTTGTAATAGGTATTTCTAGACATAATAAATATTTATAGTTATGATAAAAATGCCAGAAAAGCCCTAACAACGTTTAGCTTGTCACACATTAATTAACCACCAAGTGGTGCAGAACCTGCCAGTCTATCCACCTGCTCGTTTCTCAACAAACTGACCTGACCTGGACAAAATATCCAAAGGACGCTAACTACCTAGGACATCTGAAGCGATGCTTGTCACTCTACACAAAGCACTGAGTCCTTACTGGTATTTCACAGCAACTGCATCCACATGATCCCTGAAGGACAGGCTTCTATCCAAAATTATACCTGGGTACCTCAGTATGATTTCTCTTTTGTCATTAATTGTGAGGCTTGGAACTATAGCTCTTACAATTCTACAAAACAGCCAAATTTTTTTAGCTAATGACAGCACCCATATCTGCACACCAGTCAGTCACTTTGTCTACAGTTGCTTGTAGCTCTTGGGTTGTCTGTTGCCTATCACTCCCCTGCCTATATGAAAGAGCATCATCTGCAAATGTCAATATCCTTCCAAAACCTGGTGCTTTAAGTTCTTCAATCGTGCCCGTATACACACTGAAGCACACTGGTGAAACTGCAGAACCATGGGGTAGTCCAGGGGTGATATTACATGGTTCTGAGGTCCATGTACTCAGGCAAAGGGCAACCATATGTGAATGCAGGACAGCTGCTATCCAGTTCACCAGCCAGGGACAAACCCGTATGTCCAACTCTATTGTAGGCATCCTCAAGATTAAGTGCTGAGACTACCGTCTCCTGTCTTTTTGAAACACTCCAAAAACATCAAAAGCAAAATTAGCTGCATTTGACCAGGTATCTTTCCATGGCCGGTAACTACCCAAACCTTCTGGTAGGAGCTCTTGCCTTTCCCAAAACATTTGTAGTTTAACAACAATGATCTTCTCTAGCACCTTGCCAAAAGCATTTGTAGGGTGATAATCCTGAAACCGGTGAGTCTGGAATGATCTTTGCCTAGTTTTGGAAGTGGGATTAGGTAGTTGAATACCAAATCCTAGTTGAAGTCAAATGCCATCTCCCTCAAGTATTCATCACTCATGCTCTTCAAGTGGGCACTTCTGACTCCGTCTTGCCTTGACACAGTGTCTTTAACTTTTTTACAATATATATTTTACATCCTTTATCCTAATAAGATCTTTAAAATAATTATCATTTTTATACAGACTATTCAGACTTTGTCTGCATCTACCATAGCCTCTGCTAAAGAATTTCCTTGTATTTTTTACCCAGTACTGTCCCATGCTCTGCTCTGTGCACTGAAATTGCCACAAATGAGAAGCCTATTACCAGGGATTTCCTCCACAACTCTTTAAGCCAGTCCCAGTGTTCCTTTGTGCCAAAAAAGTCAACAGCAGCATAAATATTTACTAAATTCCACGTTGTACCTCCATTATATATGTGTATACCCGAAACCTTCAGTGTACTGATTCCACCATTCTTCCCCAGCAGGTGCTGCTCACGTCCAGTAGGATTTATATAACTAATATATCTAGGACACTTATATCTATGTTTAATTCCAGCTATCCTCCGAATAACAGTCGTAAATTATCGGGGCGGAAAATATACCCTTACTGGGCCTCAGTCACCTGTCGATTGCGCACTTCCGGGGACTATAACGCCACCGCCGAATTGCAAACTTTCGGCAACCTCCGCCACCGCCGAGAATGGCTAGGACTCACCAGCAAATAAAATAAAGGAAGCTGCAGGAGATGCGGTAGCTGCTGCTCATGAGTCCTAGCCATCTAGTTAAGCCCCAATCCACGCCGTGTGAGAGGTGTGGGGGATGCTCTCAGCTGTGGCGGAGGTTGCTGAAAGTTCGCAATTCGGTGGCGACGGCAGAAGTCGCCGGAAGCTCACATTTCAAGACGACGGAACTGAGGCCCTGTTAGGGTATATTTTCAGCTCCGATAATTTACGACCCTTTTTCGGAGGATAGCCAAACTGTTACCTGTTAACATACCTAGGCGATGACACCTGTCCATAGTTTGGTGAGTTTGGTGGCTGCTGACGTTTCTGTTTCTCTTTCACTGAACTACTATCATTTTGACATGACAAAATATTGTTCGCATCAACATTTCGAATAACATTATTAAATAAACGCGGCACTCGCTGGTGGGAAGTCGCTAACGGACCTTGTAATGAAACATTCTTCACTGGCTGGCGTATCATTGACGAATTCAAAGCAGAATGTCCAATTATTTGATTTAGACACGGTCGACTTCTTTCACTTTCATCAGTTCCATACGGTCGAGTTGCAGGCGATACAAATTTTTGACGTTTAGCCTCACCGGCTGTGCCAATCTGACTTGGTGCCGCTGATCGTTTCATTTCTTAAAAATATAAACACAAGATTTACAAAACAAAGGTTACATAAAATTATATCAACAATGTGGAAAACGTTTTAACGATAGACAGACAAGTCTAGATGTTTGTTTTTGCCGCCATGTTGAACAACATCCGTTTGGTTCGCTCCGTAGTTCTGTAGCTTCAGTTTAGTTTCTTTTCTCTTAGTTGCGTGTCATTTACAGGACGTTGAAGAACCAACTCCATCATTTTTTGGCTGTTTTCCTAGGCAAATTTTACGTTCAGTAGTTTGCCATTGCTTTCCAATGCAACTTATTTACTGAAAATTACCCGGTGCAACGTTTTGTTACAGAATATAGTGATCTCGGGGTCCCATTTTTGTTGGGGGGGGGGGGGGGGCTGGTGGGGGTGGTTGTCACCCATTGCCCCCATACCTTTCGTAGAAGGTGACTGATTAGGGGTTTTGCTGTAATCGGATGTGTCGGGCTGAGTGACTGGGTGTTGTTAATGTAACAGCTAGGATTGAGTAAGGTTAATGTAACATGTGGGGTTGAGCGAAGTCGGTGTAACAGTGAGATTAATGTAATAACTGGGATTGCGTGAGGTTAATGTAACAGCTAGAAACTGAGTCATGTTAAATGTAATAACTAGGATTGAGTGTGGGTTATTTTACATGTGAGACTGAGTGAGGAAAAACTAATAACGGTGAGTGAGTGAGGTTAATGTAATAGCTGGGGGTTGAGTGAGCCTAATGTATAACTGGGATTGAGTGAGGGTAATGTAACAGCATGGGTTATGTGAGGTTAATGTTACAGCTGGGATTGAGCGATGTAACACGCGCTCCATCCCCATTTTCAGTATCCAATGCAGAGCACCAATACTAATGTTGCGGGTCTTAATCTGGTATATATGTCCGTCTCGCATTTCCTCTGAGTGTAGTGAGCCGGTCAGACCCTCTGGTCGCACCCAGGTGCATTATTTTCTCCAGGCAATAATAATCCATTTTCGTTTCTGACTTCGTTTTTTTTCCGCGAAGTGCCCTGACGACATATAACTTGTCATATATCAATTTACCACTCTGTGGTGCAGATCCAGCCAGTCTGTCTGTCTGTCTGTTTATTCCCCACCATGCCGGCATAGCCTGGAGAAAAGACCCAAAATATGCTCACTACCCGTAACCTTCCAAGTAAAACTTGCCACTCTGTTTGAAGCACCCCTGGCTTTACTTTCTCAGCATGCTTTCAGAATCTGTTACAATTATGACACATGTATGCATCTTGTTCTCTAGCCGCCTCCACCTCCATTCTCATGCTATATGTTGTGGTGTCGTATGCTAGGCTGTCCTGCACTAACGATTTTTTATTGGCTTTAGCTATGAACCTCCACTTCTCTTTCCTGCCAACACCGAACCATCTGTATAGATAATCAGATCGTCTGGAAAAGAATTGTGGTAAATCAACTGTTGGACCTCCACCTCTGTAGCCCCTGCTGGCCACTCTCTGCACTCCCGGGATAATGTGATCATGACCCTACATAGGTCAGACTTTCCCTCTGGTACTCTGACCCACTCCTCTCCTCGCCCAATGTTCTTCAGCATGCATGCTTGACTTATGGTGTCTTCTGCTTGAGCCATCCATGATTTTCCCTTTTTTCAGCTTTTGACCCTTAACTGCATCAAAAGCTTCATGCGGAGGGTGCTCTTTGTTTGCAGCTTCTCTGAGGTATGACTTAGCCAGCACCACCTTTAGCCTACTTACAATAGTCAGCAATTATCGCATGCACACAACAATGGTGTCTCTTGTACATACCAGGATCACCCGTATAGCTTCATTCGGTATGCGCTCCAGTTTTACTGGCCGACTCTTCGAGACGGTGAGCAACCCTTATCCATGATCAATTTTAGAGAAGCTGGGATTGAGTGAGATTAAAGTAACACATGGGATTTATGGAGGTTGAGGTAACAACTGTAACTGAGTTATTAATTAATAACTGGAATTTAGAGATTAAATTAACAACTTTATAAGACTCAAGGAGGCACGAAAAGCATGTCGTCTATGGAAGAACTAATAAATTCACGATCACTGACCCGGTACTGTATGGGGTAGTTTGTTTTCATAACCTGTTTTCATTAGAGCCACATAAAAAAAAAAAATTCCCAGTACGTATTATTTCAAAGATAACACATTCACCTTACAAGCAATATAGGCCACAGTGATTACATAAACTAAATGCAATCTCTTTGACAGATGAAAGACGTGTACCTGTCCCCCGATATTACCCGGACACCCGCTGTCTTGGCTCAGGGCTCTTGGTTTGGTTTTGGTTTTATGTGTGTTCATTCAACAGGAGACGGTGTGCGTCAGCTTATAAATTGGAACATCTTATGTAAGTCTCTCATTTTGGTTTAGTCTCCCTGTAACCGACCTGATTTATAATGACGTCTTTTTCAGCTTCAGAGAAGGTATGTTTTACCTGTGTAACGCTGCTTAGGTTTTACATATTTGTAGTCTGACTGCATACAAATTCAAATGTTTGATTATATGTTCGTTTATTATCTATTTTGTCGTTATACGTGATGTAGGGCCTGCAGTCAATTCTTCAGTACCTCTCTGTCATATACAAAAAAAATTTTTAATAACGTGTTTGGAATCTAATCCAGCATATGTTTGCCAGAACGTCTAATTTTTTTTTTTTTTAACTTTTAGCGAAAACATTAAACAATTTAATAACCCCAAAACAAGCAAAAAACATTAGAAGGTGGCCTTTAAACAGCTGTAATGTAGCTTTGCAGCTCAAACAATACTGTATCGACATTTCTAAACGGATGGTCTTACATCACCATTGTCATTATCTTCTTCAACTTTTTGACCTACGGCTTACGCCGTAATGCGTCACAGAGAGAAGTTAGATCTAGTTTTCTGCCCTTTGCTAGTTGCATAGCTTGTGTCAGTGTCATACTGTGTTTCCGTAGTGCTTTTTTTCACTCCTTCCCATCCATCGCTTTCTTGGCTGGTTTGCTGCTGGCTGGGTTTTGTTCTATTCTGACTAAATGAACAACTATTTGATCTTCTATGAAGTCATTTGCCTGTACTTCGCCTACCATTTTTCTTAGTTATACGTTGGTGACTCTGTCTCTTCATGTCCTCACCCCCCCCCCCCCCGCATTTCTTTTACCTCTTATCTTATATGGGCTGTCAATGTCTGGTATTGGCAGCACAATGTCGATACCAAAAACGCATTTATCAGCTATGTGCGTGCGTGTGTGTGTGTGTGTGTGTGTGTGTGTTCTGTGACTGTAACCGACTCACAAATCATTCTGAGAAAGGTGAGGGTGGAAAGGGGGGGAGGGAACTGAGTGGTCTCGAGGTATGGTGTCCGCCACGTGTGCTAGAGGTCCTGGGTTCAGGCCCCGGTGGGGCTGGGATTTTTTTCACGTCGACTAGTAATTTTCCCTGCTCTCTGGGTAGTGAGATTGGAGTGTATTGTTGCACACGTAAAAAATCCATTGGCATTTGGAAATTGCAAAGAGTAGCCTAAAAGCGCTGCCCGGGCAAAATTTGAAGTTGAAAATCTACCCAAAGTATTTTAGGATCCTCGCCGGTGCTACGAAGCCGAGCGTTTTTCGTACTTAGCAGAAGAACAGAGCACTTATAAGTTACTACCCATGTGCAGTGATGTTGATCAATTGTTCAAACTTCAAACTTCTGAGAAAGGTAGGGACAGTCATGCTCCGTGCAGAGCGGCAAGCAACACTTCAGAAATCCAGTATCCTGTGAATATGTTCTCCAGGTCATGGCGATATGTTGGGAAAGGAGCATGCAGATAGACTGACCGGTTATGCACCACTTGGTAGTGAACTGATGTATGCCAGGCTAGATGCTGTCAGGGCCCTTCGGCAGCGAGTGAACAGTGCTGAGGCACAGATAGATCATTACGGTCTGAGGTGAATGGCGTTGTGAGGACTTACCAAGGGATCTAGCCGATAGGGGAGACAGATAAACAATCAGCTACTTGTGCCATCGGAATTAGAACTCTTCGCTTGCTGCTGAAGATGGGGACGGAGCGCTTATGGGAGTGTCCCGAATGCCATGATGTCGAATCTTAATTTAACATTCAACATTGTGTGTGATTGTGTGTCCGTGTGTGTGTGTGTGTGTGTGTGTGTGTGTGTGTGTGTTGATATTTTGAGCTTCTTCATCACATCCTAAACAACCACCTGGTTAGTCTGTATGACCTCTTATACTTAAGTCTTCTGATCTCGCTAGTTCACGGTACCCTATTCTTATTTATAGTCTTCAGCTTAGTGTTGAATTTAACAACCTCTATGTTGTCTATAGAGTTGTCTATAGCACACCTTACTGAGGAAAGACTTACATTGTAATTTGTATATTGTACATATTAGTTGGGTTGGAGGAGGAAAAGTGGCGGGTGGGGGGGGGGGGGGGGGTGAAAGTTAGATACAAATAACCCGCTGCTGTCTTTGGGAACAATATTACATGATGAGATCTGAAATCTCTTCCATGGTACGACTTTCATACCGTCGTACACAAACAAGGAGAACGGTTTAAAAAAAAAAACGCAGTGAACATCAGATCCTAGTGCGCGACAAATGTGAATTTTTAAAAAAAACTACCAGCTAACTTCTCTAATGAAAAACGAGTGGAAAGTGGGAAGGAGGTTGGGGGGGGGGGGGGGGTGTGGGGGAGGGGTGCGACTATGTGGAGAAGTCACATCATTTGCCTCACGAACTGAAGATCGTGAGTTTCTCTTTCGGATTGCCTCATTAGATTAACGTAGATAATATTTGGCATAGACCATTTGGGTGTCGTCGCTGGAGTCACCGAGTTTGCGGGCAGTGCAACTCTCTCAGAAGTTAGTTCCTGGGCCCCATTGTGTGAAAAACAAGAATAGACCCACGGCCTATCCAGAAGTATGTAGTTAGAGTCGACTATTTTGGAGCTTCGTTCGAAGTTGGAGTACATCGGCTCAAGAGGCAAGGAACCAACAGTCAGCATATATATCATTCAAATCTGTAAACTAGATGTACACGCAATACTCAGGTTCTGGAAAAAGACTAGAGTCCAGATGTGTACAAACAGCCAAAACTTTCTGCCGGAGCTTATAGCCGGTGGACGTCAAACAGAAGAAGATTGTCAAAATGAAAAGACGTGATATTGTTAGTGGATATCCTGACGGTAATCGCCAACGCCTGCTTCAGATCACATGCACAAAAGGGACGCTGAGGGAAAAGAAGAAGAAGAAGAATTTATTCAAATGCGCATTAACTGTTACGGAACAATAAGCAACCATATATGTCATTATAAATATATGTCAGACAATATGTGAAAACCAAACCCTCCCTGTTATAAAATGCCAATGGCGGCATGCATTAGAACTATACTCGTCCCAATATGGGACGCATTTTTTTTTTCGTTATTTTAAAGCACCTCTCGGGCAGTTGTCGGGAGCCCTAATAGGGCCTATAACCTAGCGGCTGAATGGGGTTTCAGGGACTTGAACCCGGGTGATTCTCATCTGAATGGTAGCCACTTTGTGTCGCCGGGTGTTTATCGCTCGTTGTGCGGTCCTGGTGGGGTTGAATTTCATTTATTCATGCATTGGAACTCATTGCCTGTAAAACATAATCATGTGACATAACATGAAAAAAGGTCATGTCAAAAAGTGTGACTGACCTGGAGAGAAATTCGGTAATTAGAATATCGGTCAGTTTTCAACAGAACAACTATCAATTATGTTTTTTTGACATGTCGTTAATGACACTTTTCACAGCTTGAGGCATATAGGGTATACTGTGCTTGACAATATTTCCGATTTTTAAAGACCAGCTGGCACGATGAGTGACGTGAACAAGATGTCGACCGCTTTTATTTTACAAAACATTTAGTAGAACCGATTGTGGGCTTTGTCGACCTTTTTCTTCTTGGCTCTCTTCCCCTAAACTTTCCTAGTGTTGCGATATTTACACCAGTTTTCTTTTTCTAACGACACGACCAAAGATGATGGGTAGGTAGGTGCCTTACTGGGGAAGGGGGGGGGGATAGTTTAACCAGCATCCCTGAAGGATGAGCTTTAGGTTATAATTGTGACAAGGTTATGTGCGCCATATAAAATGCTTAGCGTTGCACGCCACCAAGAGCCCTGAAAAAAACTCTACAATGTTGATGCGATCAAAGGAGACTAACCGAAATACCGGCGACGAAGTCGTCTACCGTCGGACGAGTGGGTGATCCGGTCGCCCATGCCTTCTGATATATATTCTTCTGTGGCTTAGATATTATGAACACATGGTAATAATTCGAGAGAGGGTTTGATTTAGCTGTATGCTGTTTGGCTACAGACCGCCGTGTGTTGATTTCGACAACGATAAGGTTGAACCGTTCAGTAAGCAACTGACAGACCACGGAATGCAAGAATGGTATAGTAAAACACAAACAGCTGACAAATACTGAGTTTTGTGTGCAATGTTCTGTAAATTAAAGACTATGTACGTCTGACGTTTAACTTCCCGTAGATCTGACAGTGTTCCTACTCGTTTGCTGACCAGTTAAATCAGAGTTCCGAGTTTGGATTCATGTGCTTCATTTTGTAGAGGAGAGAATATCGAACAAACGAACGAACGGACTTTATTTTCAAAGGGTCACAAATTGGCACGTCTTACATTTGGCCCTTCAAAACACCTGTCTTTAACACTGCTGTTGTATTTTATCAATAAGCATGGTATATTCAAATTATAATATGCAAATTTTGAATATCAAGGGGAAAAAACACAAAAGCATGGGTGGTAAAATGCATGCACACACTAGCGCACGCACACGCACACATACACACCCACCCACTCACTTAAACAATCGATCGACTGGTTTGTTCCCTTCTGACCGCCAGCTAAAGGTTTACCATACCATTCTGAACAGGTGCAGTCATGAGTGACATTCAGACTGAGATTTTGAAAAAAAATCTAAATCTGCTTTGCAGACTAACATGGCAGATCTTAGATACCCCGTTCAACCTCCAAAGAAGTTGTAATTAGGGCACCTGCAACGGTTAAACCTGCCAGGTGTAACCTGTAGTCCCATGCGGGTAAGAACGGGAAAGAATAGACAGGTAGGTAGGTGCTTTGCTTGGGGGGGGGGGGGGGGTGCTTCATGTTATAATTGTGACTAGGTTTTTTGCGCAATATAAAATAGCTTATCATTGTACGCCCCCAAGAGCCCTAAAAATGATTCCTGCGGCGTTGATGTGAACAAAGGAGACAGACCCAAACAGTATCCCGACCGGCGACGAAGTTGTCTACCGGCGAGCCAATGAGCGACCCGACTGCCAATCGAAAGAATAGATTCAAGGACCTCTAACAAGTATGTCGCAAAACGCGACTACTTAGTAGTTACCTGAAATCGGATGGGTTGGGCCCAAAGGCCCAGATATCGCAGCCCAGCTGTAAACCGCAACGCGGCGTCACAGAGGGCCAACCGCCCTTTCAAGTGCGAAGGCAGAAGAAGAGGAAATATAAAAATCACAGTCAGTTCCCTCGCTTACTTTCTAGACCAAATCCCCCAGTTGGCAGATCCATTTTGTCAGACCTATTTTGCTTTAATTATGTTCTGTAATTAATTACAAATCAACAGGTTAATAAATTACCTCTTGGCAACTTCTGTTGCTTAATTTAGCTCGTGCAAAGAGACACTAGCAGCATTCTTTTGTTTCGTTTAGCAACCAGCACTGCACTCAAAATGGTAATGTTGTAAAAAAGATTTCACAAGCTGTGCATCAGTTATATATTCTCAGCCGCCACTATTCAACGCATTATTATCATAATCAATATGAAAAGCATAATCGTAAAAATGCCAGAATCCAGCCGGCTTAATGTTGTGCATATTCAGGCTCTGTGAATGCACGGAATTTAGGTTAATTATTAATAATGAGATTTGATGTTTCGTCTGTGCTCGGGATTCCAGTGTATGTGTATGTTAACGAAAAGAAACTGTACACCGGATTATCAGTAATGATGGCTTTATCACCTCAGTCATCATCATCGTCATCCAGCAGGTTATTTCTCACCACGGTCTGCCTGAAAGCAACTCTGTCTCCCGAAAACACTCCCGCTTCATGCATTATCATTCCCAAAGAGGCAATTATAGCTTGTGCCCATCTTCTTGCTGGTCGGCCCCTGGCACCAACTTTTACGATTATTTTTTTCCCAGTAAGCCGTGGCGCTTAATATAGCCAACATATTTCAGCTTCCGAGACAAGATGCTGTTTATTAGCCAATATTCCTTAATGTTCAGATATTTTAGGATTTCAGTATTTATTTTCTTCTTTATCCATGGTATTCTGATAATCTTTCTATAGCATTTTAGCTCAAAGGCCCCTATTTTCTTCAGTAAGGACTGCGTGGTAGTCTACGACTCACATCCGTATGTTGTTAGAGGGAAGACGCACGCTCTTAAAACTTCCACTTTGATTTCCTTGCTGGTGCTTAACCAAAGACTTGTAATGCTGCTTAATCTTTGAATTGCTATTGACATCTCCCTTTCATTGCCGTTTAACAGTCTCAATTGCTTTTAACTGACTTCAATTACATAGACAGCAATATCTCCTCCGATGGAGATGTAGTAGTGGTTTGAAACCAAGCGGAGAACTGCAAAGACTAATGCTGCTAACAACAGACTTCAGAGTATCTGGAGATCAAACATTTACAGCACTAAAACTAAACTCAGGATATACAAAACGTGCGTTAGGACAGTTCTCCTCTATGAGGCAGAATCTTGGAAAACAGACAGAAAGATAGAGAGAATGCTCAGAGGATTTGAGGAAAAACTTTTCAGAAGATTGTTGGAGTTCACATGGGAAGCTAAAATCAACAATTCTAGATTGAAGATGGAGATGGAGATGGATTGGACACGTCTACGGAATGAAGAAAGAGAGAAGGCCGAGACAGGCAATGCAATGGACACCACAAGGACAGCGAGGATGAGACAGGCTCAGTGGCAGTTGAAAGCGAACTTTTGAGGCTTAACTCAAGGCTACGCGAAGGACAAAACTAGAGATAGAGAGGATGGCTCTTGATCGAACTGAGTGGCGACATTTTGTTGCTGTCTTGTGTGCTTCTGGGTACGATAAGGATTGATTGATTGCTATGGTCATCCTCATTTTGACTGCTGTTGAACAGTCTCCATTGCTTTTTTTAATGGAGCCTAGATATTCAAAGTTTGTGACATTTTCAATTTTTTTCACAGTATTATTTTCAAAAGGCAGCCATTGCCGGGTCTGTAAAAAAAAAATCTTAATTTTGATTATCTTTTTTTTCGTTAGCATGAAATCAATTATCTACATCTGTAATGCTGTCCGTGGTATGAACTTCACTGTCTTTTGTAAGTCACTTAGTGGCGTGTTAATTTGGCTTCCACCAGTGACTCTCTGGCCAGAAGTTTTGCCTGGAAATGTTGTATTTGGGGCAGTCTGGGAGGATGTGATTGGTTGTCTCAGGTGCCAGTCCCCATGGCTGATTCGCCAATCTTAAATTTTGTGTACATGTGGCTGCCAAGTCTATTGTGTTCTAGTGCGTATAATATTGAGTTGCTCTGTTATGTTCTTAATATGGTAATCGTCTTGTGCCAGTTTTGGTGGTTTTCTGATTGATTTGATTATTCACTTTTTCTGTTGACAAGAGACTGGAACGTCAGGTTGTTCTTCGGTTTGCCCCTTTCTTCTCTAGTTTATCAGCTCTTTCATTTTCGGGAACGCCACAGTGGGATGGTATCAGTTGCATAGCTAACTTAGACTGGTTGCCTGGTTCAGAGAGTAGTGTCCGTATACATGGTAATTGTGCAGACTGAAGTGCCTGAAGTATCACTTTTGCATCTATCAGGAATACCACTGGTTGTGAAATATACCCGGTATTTAGTAGTTTCTATGGTGCTATATTGATGGCTTGAACTAGAAAAGGAAGTGAACTGTTGATATGCTATGCAAGTGGACTGTGTTGATCTGTAGTGCAGTTGAACTGTCGGTGTAAATATAGTACACGTGAACTGTAGTTAGGTAACCCAAATAAACTGTTGAAAATAGCACAAGTGAACTGTTTATGTGTTGCAGGTGAACTCTATTTATGTCACTCAAGTGAATGGTAGTTATGTAACGCGAGTAATCTGTTTATGCGTAGTGCAAATGAAGTGAATAGTTGTTAACAAGACACGCAGAATAGATCAATATAATATGATCAGCACTTATAATTTGTAGCATTTGAAGACCAAGAGAAAGCTTTCGACAGGGTCGATAGACAAAAATTATGGAAAGTAATGGCTCAATATGGAGTAAGTGAAAACCTCATTAAAGTTTGCAAAAGCGTATATAGAGATTGTAGAAGCTCAGTTAGATCATCCAGGAACATCTAAACCATTAAAAATAACATATGGAGTAAGACAGGGGTGTGTCTTATCACCACTCCTGTTTATTACCTGCATTGAGGGTATAAGCAAGGATGCGAGGCCCAGGAATGAAAATAATAGTAACGATTCGTCTTGCGTTGGTTTCGACAGTGGTACCTAGATCTGACCGTTCAGTGGCAGTGGAAAACTACTTCCCGTAAATGGTTGCCTAGATTAATCACAACAGCCAAAAATGCTGGGGTTGGTTCTGCAACGTCCTGTATAGGATACGCAACTAACTAGTTGGTCATATATTTTAGTACACTTGAACGATGCGTTAACGCAGCATTTCTCAAACTGGGTGCTGAGGCAGCCTGGGGTGTCCTGAGCGTATGCCAGGGCTGCCGCGTAATAAAGAAAAGTCGGCTAAAAATGTGAAATAATGAAGAAGGCATGTAGATACTTAAAGATAAAATTTAAGTTGTCTTTCCTTGCCACTGTCGAAAATAGTTTATATCTTGTTTGAGAACCGCTGCGTTACCGCATCGTTAGCCTGACGCGGTGACGTCAGCAGCACGGCCCGTCAGCTGGAGCCGGTCATGATTTGTCTTGCGTTGGTTTCGACAATGGCACCGATAGCTGATAGTTCAGGGGCAATGGCAAACTATTGAACGTAAAATTTGCCTAGAGAAACCATAAAAAAGTCAAATAATGCTAAAGCTGGTTCTGCAACGTCCTGTAAAGGATACGCAAATAACATATTGTGCAAGACTTATATATTTTTTTAACTGACTAATCGGAATTAGGTGGACGTTATGGATAGCCACCACCTGCTGCCTTTACTTTCCAGGACTTTACCTCGATACCCATTTTAGACAGTTTCTTCTTCTTTGCGTTCACCGTCTGTAATCTCCGGCGGAAAGTTCAAGTTGTTCGTCCACCTCTAGACCTTAGTCTTGTTCCAGAACCTGAATGCCGCTTCCGCATCCTTTTTACAGAACTGGCTTACTCGTATGCAGACTATTGGTTCCTTGCCTCTCGGGCAGATGCACTTTGACTTTGAAGAAGCCCACAGTGGACTCTTACGACATGCTTGTGTGTTATCATAGTCGACGTCATTGCACATAATACACTCCCATGTTGCCGCTGCCAACATCCAGCCCGCCAGTTTTACCACGTCAACATTCAGTCCGCCAGTGTCAGCATTCATTTTTGCCCACTCACAACGCTGAGTTAGCCACTCACAGTATTTAGTTAGTCACTCCCAATATTCATTTAGCTACTCACAGCGTTTAACCATCCACTCCTAATATTCAGTCCGCCAGTGTCAGCATTCATTTTGCCACTCACAACGCTGAGTTAGCCACTCACAGTATTCAGTTAGTCACTCCCAATATTCAGTTTGCTACTCCTAACATTCAGTTCCCAGTTCAAGTTAGCCGCTCCCAACGTTCAGTTAGCCGCTCCCAGCGTTCAGTTAGCCGCTCCCAACGTTCAGTTAGCCGCTCCTCCCAGTTTCAGTTAGCCACTCCCAACGTTCAGTTAGCCGCTCCCAGTGTTCAGTTAGCCACTCCCAATGTTCAGTTAGCCGCTCCCAACGTTCAGTTAGCCGCTCCCAACGTTCAGTTAGCCGCTCCCAATGTTCAGTTAGCCGCTCCCAATGTTCAGTTAGCCACTCCCAATGTTCAGTTAGCCGCTCCCAATGTTCAGTTAGCCGCTCCCAATGTTCAGTTAGCCGCTTCCAGTTTTCAGTTAGGCACTCCCAATGTTCAGTTAGCCGCTCCCAATGTTCAGTTAGCCGCTCCTAGTGTTCAGTTAGCCGCTCCCAACATTCAGCCCGCCAGTGTCAACATTCAGTTAGCCACGCCCAGTATTCAGTTATTCACGCCCAATATCCAGTTTTGCCACTCCCGGCATTCAGTCACCGTGTGTCAACATCCAGTTAATCTGTTCCAGTACTCATCTAATCTGTCCTACTATTGATTGAGCCGGTCCCAGTATTCAAGAGCCAGTAGTAACATAATTCACTGGGTAATATTGTTAACATTCTACCCCACCGCAAACTTTATAACATTGCAACAAGTATGAAGGAATCCACGCCCAGAATTTATTCCCTTCACTTATTTATGTTAACAATTTTCGGAACATTTGTTTGGTTGGCTATCGTTGCCGGTTTTTCCCATCCGGGATGCCTGCCGAAAATGTGATAACCTCTGAAAGTGTGATAATCCCTGAGAAATTGATAATCCCTGAGAAATTTAGCTTCTCTTCATGGGTGACAAAACAACGTGACAAAGCTCCAGTAAAGGTTAATATAACCTTTTCATGCGAACGCGCTTTGTAATGCCGGGTTGCTGGGTTTGATCCCAGCTGCGGACAATTTGTTTTGCGTTGGTTTCGACAATGGTACCGAGAGCTGACAGTTCAAAAGCAATGACAAACTATTGAACGTAAAATTTGCCTAGAAAAACCACAACAGTCAAAAAATGTTGGTTCTGCAACGTCCTGTAAAGGATACGGAAATAACATATTATGCAAGACATATATTTTTTACTGACTAATCGGAATTAGATGGTCGTTATGGATAACCACCACCTGCTGCCTTTACTTTCCAGGACTTTACCTCGATACCAATTTTAGACCGTTTCTTCTTCTTAGTGTTTACCGTCTGGATTCTCCGGCGGAAACTTCAAGTTGTTCGTCCACCTTTAGACTTTAGTCTTGTTCCAGAACCTGAATGCCGCTTGCGCATCCTTTTTACAGAACTGTCTTACCCGTATGCAGACTATTGGTTCCTTGCCTCTCAGGCAGATGCACTCTGACTTTGAAGAAGCCCACAGTTAGTGGACTCTTACGACATGCTTGTGTGTTATCATAGTCGACGTCATTGCACATAATACACTCCCATGTTGCCGCTGCCAACATCCAGCCCGCCAGTTTTACCACGTCAACATTCAGTCCGCCAGTGTCAGCATTCATTTTGCCACTCACAACGCTGAGTTAGCCACTCACAGTATTTAGTTAGTCACTCCCAATATTCATTTAGCTACTCACAGCGTTTAACCATCCACTCCTAATATTCAGTCCGCCAGTGTCAGCATTCATTTTGCCACTCACAACGCTGAGTTAGCCACTCACAGTATTCAGTTAGTCACTCCCAATATTCAGTTTGCTACTCCTAACATTCAGTAAGTCGCTCCCAGTGTTCAGTTAGCCGCTCCCAACGTTCAGTAAGCCGCTCCCAACGTTCAGTTCAGTTAGCCCTCCAATGTTCAGTTTCAGCCGCTCCCAATGTTCAGTTAGCCACTCCCAATGTTCAGTTAGCCGCTCCCAATGTTCAGTTAGCCGCTCCCAATGTTCAGTTAGCCGCTCCCAATGTTCAGTTAGCCGCTCCCAATGTTCAGTTAGCCACTCCCAATGTTCAGTTAGCCACTCCCAATGTTCAGTTAGCCACTCCCAATGTTCAGTTAGCCGCTTCCAACGTTTTCAGTTAGCCGCTCCCAATGTTCAGTTAGCCACTCCCAATGTTCAGTTAGCCGCTCCCAATGTTCAGTTAGCCGCTCCTAGTGTTCAGTTAGCCGCTCCCAACATTCAGCCCGCCAGTGTCAACATTCAGTTAGCCACGCCCAGTATTCAGTTATTCACGCCCAATATCCAGTTTTGCCACTCCCGGCATTCAGTCACCGTGTGTCAACATCCAGTTAATCTGTTCCAGTACTCATCTAATCTGTCCTACTATTGATTGAGCCGGTCCCAGTATTCAAGAGCCAGTAGTAACATAATTCACTGGGTAATATTGTTAACATTCTACCCCACCGCAAACTTTATAACATTGCAACAAGTATGAAGGAATCCACGCCCAGAATTTATTCCCTTCACTTATTTATGTTAACAATTTTCGGAACATTTGTTTGGTTGGCTATCGTTGCCGGTTTTTCCCATCCGGGATGCCTGCCGAAAATGTGATAACCTCTGAAAGTGTGATAATCCCTGAGAAATTGATAATCCCTGAGAAATTTAGCTTCTCTTCATGGGTGACAAAACAACGTGACAAAGCTCCAGTAAAGGTTAATATAACCTTTTCATGCGAACGCGCTTTGTAATGCCGGGTTGCTGGGTTTGATCCCAGCTGCGGACAATTTGTTTTGCGTTGGTTTCGACAATGGTACCGAGAGCTGACAGTTCAAAAGCAATGACAAACTATTGAACGTAAAATTTGCCTAGAAAAACCACAACAGTCAAAAAATGTTGGTTCTGCAACGTCCTGTAAAGGATACGGAAATAACATATTGTGCAAGACTTATATATTTTTTTAACTGACTAATCGGAATTAGGTGGACGTTATGGATAGCCACCACCTGCTGCCTTTACTTTCCAGGACTTTACCTCGATACCAATTTTAGACCGTTTCTTCTTCTTAGTGTTTACCGTCTGGATTCTCCGGCGGAAACTTCAAGTTGTTCGTCCACCTTTAGACTTTAGTCTTGTTCCAGAACCTGAATGCCGCTTGCGCATCCTTTTTACAGAACTGTCTTACCCGTATGCAGACTATTGGTTCCTTGCCTCTCAGGCAGATGCACTCTGACTTTGAAGAAGCCCACAGTTAGTGGACTCTTACGACATGCTTGTGTGTTATCATAGTCGACGTCATTGCACATAATACACTCCCATGTTGCCGCTGCCAACATCCAGCCCGCCAGTTTTACCACGTCAACATTCAGTCCGCCAGTGTCAGCATTCATTTTGCCACTCACAACGCTGAGTTAGCCACTCACAGTATTTAGTTAGTCACTCCCAATATTCATTTAACTACTCACAGCGTTTAACCATCCACTCCTAATATTCAGTCCGCCAGTGTCAGCATTCATTTTGCCACTCACAACGCTGAGTTAGCCACTCACAGTATTCAGTTAGTCACTCCCAATATTCAGTTTGCTACTCCTAACATTCAGTAAGTCGTCGTGTTCAGTCCGCTCCCAGTTAGCCGCTCCCAACGTTCAGTTCAGTTAGCCGCTCCCAACAGTTAGCCGCTCCCAATCAGTTAGCCGTTTCAGTTAGCCGCTCCCAATGTTCAGTTAGCCACTCCCAATGTTCAGTTAGCCACTCCCAATGTTCAGTTTAGCCGCTCCCAGTTTCAGTTAGCCGCTCCAATGTTCAGTTAGCCACTCCCAATGTTCAGTTAGCCACTCCCAATGTTCAGTTAGCCGCTCCCAATGTTCAGTTAGCCGCTCCCAGTGTTCAGTTAGCCGCTCCCAATGTTCAGTTTCAGTTCAGTTAGCCGCTCCTAGTGTTCAACCAACATTCAGTTAGTCCATTCAGTTAGCCACGCCCAGTATTCAGTTATTCACGCCCAATATCCAGTTTTGCCACTCCCGGCATTCAGTCACCGTGTGTCAACATCCAGTTAATCTGTTCCAGTACTCATCTAATCTGTCCTACTATTGATTGAGCCGGTCCCAGTATTCAAGAGCCAGTAGTAACATAATTCACTGGGTAATATTGTTAACATTCTACCCCACCGCAAACTTTATAACATTGCAACAAGTATGAAGGAATCCACGCCCAGAATTTATTCCCTTCACTTATTTATGTTAACAATTTTCGGAACATTTGTTTGGTTGGCTATCGTTGCCGGTTTTTCCCATCCGGGATGCCTGCCGAAAATGTGATAACCTCTGAAAGTGTGATAATCCCTGAGAAATTGATAATCCCTGAGAAATTTAGCTTCTCTTCATGGGTGACAAAACAACGTGACAAAGCTCCAGTAAAGGTTAATATAACCTTTTCATGCGAACGCGCTTTGTAATGCCGGGTTGCTGGGTTTGATCCCAGCTGCGGACAATTTGTTTTGCGTTGGTTTCGACAATGGTACCGAGAGCTGACAGTTCAAAAGCAATGACAAACTATTGAACGTAAAATTTGCCTAGAAAAACCACAACAGTCAAAAAATGTTGGTTCTGCAACGTCCTGTAAAGGATACGGAAAAAACATATTATGCAAGACATATATTTTTTTACTGACTAATCGGAATTAGATGGTCGTTATGGATAACCACCACCTGCTGCCTTTACTTTCCAGGACTTTACCTCGATACCAATTTTAGACCGTTTCTTCTTCTTAGTGTTTACCGTCTGGATTCTCCGGCGGAAACTTCAAGTTGTTCGTCCACCTTTAGACTTTAGTCTTGTTCCAGAACCTGAATGCCGCTTGCGCATCCTTTTTACAGAACTGTCTTACCCGTATGCAGACTATTGGTTCCTTGCCTCTCAGGCAGATGCACTCTGACTTTGAAGAAGCCCACAGTTAGTGGACTCTTACGACATGCTTGTGTGTTATCATAGTCGACGTCATTGCACATAATACACTCCCATGTTGCCGCTGTCAACATCCAGTCCGCCAGTTTGAACACGTCAACATTCAGTCAGCCACCCTTAACATTCAGTCCGCCAGTGTCAGCATTCATTTTGCCACTCCCAACGCTGAGTTAGCACTCACAGTATTTAGTTAGTCACTCCCAATGTTCAGTTAGCCGCTCCCAATGTTCAGTCAGCCGCACCCAACACTGAGTCTGCCAGGGTCAGCATTTAGTTAACAACGCCCAGTATTCAATTAGTCACGCCCAATATTTAGTTTGCCACTCCCAACATTCAGTAAGTCGCTTCAAGTGTTCAGTTAGCCGCTCCCAACGTTCAGTTAGCCACACCCCAACGTTCAGTTAGCCGCACCCAACCAACGTGTTCAGTTAGCCGCTCCCAATGTTCACCGCTTCCCAATTTCAGTTAGCCGCTCCCAATGTTCACTTAACCGCTCCCAATGTTGGGTTAGCCACTCCCAATGTTCAGTTAGCCGCTCCCAATGTTCAGTTAGCCGCTCCCAAGCCGCTCCCAATGTTAGTTAGCCGCTCCCAATGTTCAGTTAGCCGCTCCCAATGTTCAGTTAGCCACGCCCAGTATTCAGTTAGTCCCGCCCAATATTCAGTTTGCCACTCCCAGCATTCAGTTTGCCACTTCCGGCACTCAGTTACCGAGTGTCAACATCCAGTTAACCTGTTCCAATCCTCATCTAGTCTGTCCTACTATTGATTGAGCCGGTCCCAGTATTCACTAGCCAGTAGTAACAGAATTCACTGGGCGATATTGTTAACATTCTACCCCACCGCAAACTTTATAACATTGCAACAAGTATGAAGAAATCCTCGCCCAGAATTTATTCCCTTGACTTATTCATGTTAAAAGTTTTCAGAACATTTGCTGGGTTGGCTATCGTTGCTGGTTTTTCCCACACAGGATGCCAGCCGAAAATTTGATAACCCCTGAGAATTTGATAATCCCTGAGAAATTTAGCTTCTCTTCATGGGTGACAAATTCAACGTGACAAAGCTCAGACATTCCGTTCAACATGTAAGGAGATTAGAACTGGGGCACCCGTAACGATCATGCTAGCCTGTGTGGGTACAGTTGGTAAACTGAGCTCTCTGAACATAGTTTTAATTTGTTAACTCATTTATCTTAATCTTCTTCTTTCCGTTCCCCCTGCCAGTTGTTTTTGGATAAGAAGACCACATACATCTATGAAGTTTGTGGTGCGACACATCTCTTCCACCATTCCACGTAATTGGTTTATATTGGAATGCCAACCGGGCAAACCTGAGATCGCTCTATTGCATGTAGAGAGCATATATGTAACACACAGGTTCCACAGTTGTAAAGATTAATGTACCCTTTTCACGCGAACACGCTTCGTAATGCCGGGTTTGATCCCAACTGCGGACAATTTGTCCACGACCGGCTCCAGCTGACGGGCCGTGCTGCTGACGTCACCGGGTCGGGCTAACGATGCGTTAACGCAGCATTTCTCAAACTGGGTGCTGAGGCAGCCTGGGGTGTCCTGAGCGTATGCCAGGGCTGCCGCGTAATAAAGAAAAGTCGGCTAAAAATGTGAAATAATGAAGAAGGCATGTAGATACTTAAAGATAAAATTTAAGTTGTCTTTCCTTGCCACTGTCGAAAATAGTTTATATCTTGTTTGAGAACCGCTGCGTTACCGCATCGTTAGCCTGACGCGGTGACGTCAGCAAACTAGTTCCTAGCCAACCTTTTAGCCACACGTCATTAGCAATCACTAGCGCCCCATGGCCAAGTGCAGGTAATTATACGGATGGGGGTAAGGGTCGGATGGCTACAGCAGAAGAAATTGAAAAAAATGGTGGGGGGCTATATATATATATATATATATATCTATATATATATATATATATATACTATATATATATATATATATACACACACACACACATACACACACAACACATATATATATATATATATATATATATATATATATATATATATATATATATATATATATAGTAAAGTAAAGGGCCATTTTCCACGCCTTTTAACGCGTTTTGGGTATATAGGGCTAGACCTATATTTTATAGACCAATCGACGGTCAATAGTTGATGTTGTCAACATCACACCGACCCATAAGCGATCAGGTCCATTAAGGGGGCACTCAAGGACCAGAGCCTCCCCCCCCCACTGTACCCGAAATACACATATTTGTTTGGGCTAGGAAGTTTGTAAGGTGGTGAGGATAGCTTGGTTTGGGGTCCGCCATTGTTTTCTAATTAGAGGTGGGGGGGGGGGAGGGAATGACCCCCCGACAAACTGTTTGCCGATGTAATGAGGAAGCTTTTTGATTGAGGTGGGTCTGACTACCTCTCAATGTTTTGGCAATTGTATGGGGTCCACGCTCCCGCCTCCAATTTTAACTAGACAATTTATAAGGTGGGGGTGGAGCTGAGGCTTCGTGGTGGTGCGAATGCGCAGGCCGCCTTTACTGCCCAGGACTGTACTTGATACCCATTCAAGGCTGGGTTGATCTGCGAGCAAGGTCATTTTTAAAGAAAAGTTCGTCTTTGTCAGGACTCGAACCAACGACTTTCCGATTTGCAGGTGAGCGTCCTGGGTATATATATACACATACATACGCAAACTTAAATATATATATATATATATTTATAAATTCATACTCACACACTGATGTCCCCTTTAAAAAAAAAAAGTGGAAAGGGGCGGGGGCGGAGTTTGGGTTTCAAGATTTCTTAGTCTCAAGGCGCCTTGTTGTGCGGATAAAAAATCTTGATTTAAATAATAACACAGGAACCTTAATACAGTACTCCCAATTGCCCAGACGCTGGCTGAACCACGTTTTGTTTTAATTTGAAATGAACGAAACCACATCTAGCAACTTACCCTGGCGGATTTAGCCACAATGGTACAGATTTATGTCCAGTCCAGTAGTAACTTTCAGCATCAGAGCCAGGGCATCACTAGCTTTGTGTAACTGTAACACCGTAACTTGACCTAGCAGATCGGATAGAGAGTGCAGCTGCCTCGCTTATTGTATCATTTAATAATTAAGCAGTTCTTTCTTTGGAAATGCTGTTACTAATTAGTCCAGGGTTAGTTACTGTTAATTAAGACTTTGTAGCATTAGAGAAAAAATACAACAGGAGGCATTACATTTAAATTAACCAAGTTTACGAAACCGAGTATTACATTTTAATTATTAATTAAATTAATATTATATATATATATATATATAATTACTCCAATGTTTAGAGGCACTGCATTTTAGAAACAGTGCAGACATACAAGTTCACGATTAAAAATTGTAATATTAATCAATACAATATGATATGTACGCAATCTGTAATCTAATCAATATAACGTTTATTAATATTATTATTAATATTTTAAGATTGTTAAATGTAGGAAATAACCAAAAAAAAGCACACTGTAATAAAAGTCTTATAAAGCAATTAAAGCAGGGCATTTACCATTTGAGGCCAAGAATTCCTTATTTATAATTGAAGAAGTTTCTACCTAACTTAACTAACTAAAATGGTTGAGATTGAAGACCGTAAAAAAATGAACACTGTAAGGCAGAACAGTGTAAGATTCCAGAAAAATTAATAAATATAATAACTAGATGAAGTAGAAAGAGTTAGGAGAAGTATGTTATGCAACTAATGTTAAATGCATGGTGAGTTGCTTGGTACTGAATGTGTTGTTAAAGAAAAGGACAAAGCCTGGAGATCTTTTTGTAGACTAACCTTTTCTATGATATTCGATATTCAGCAAAAAAAGGAGTGTCATTTTTGTTTGTTGTTTTTTTGACTCCTAAGAACCGCTAGGTCTTTGCAGGGATGAACAGTTCTTAACCTGGGGAAGAAGCAAATCAAGTGAACTCTTTAACAATGGTGATTAAACATTGCATAGCTTCCTATGTTTAAGAAGACAAATGTGCTGTTGTGTAATAGGCACTGTGCTGTTTGATTGGTTGCATGTGTGTAGCAGAATTATTGTTAGTTAGTCGACAGATTATCCTCATTGCATGTAAACGACTCAATCCATAAGTGCTCGTATCCCCTCCTCAGTAAATCCCACAACGTGTAGCGGCTAACGACACCAGTTCTGTGTTGGTTTTATTATTCTTTTTTGGCTACCCGAGTAGTGTTCTTGTTTGGCGACACCCCGTTTAACATGTTGTTCTTGCAGTCCGACCATGGTTGCAGATTTACAGTTTTCACTTGGTTCACGCAAATTCTCAGCTCTCTTAGTCTTAGAACATTCAGTATATCAGCCTGGTCCATGGCTTGTCTGGCTTTTACAGTAGCCTTACCTGCAAGCCTATCAGCTAATAACACATTATTGTATCCTAGCTTATGATTTGTTGGTATCCACTGTACAGGTGCCCAGTTTGTATTTGAATTTCTTTCTTTGCATTAACATAGGTACACTCATTATTTACTTTATATTATTATGTTTATTTTATCTTTCATACATTATGATCTGTTGGGATATCAGAGACAGAATAATAATCACTTCAGATATTCCTAAAGATTGATTACACAGTATGGTTATCACAGTTCTTAAATTCTACACTTAAAATATATTTTGTTCCCCTCTATGTTACTTCCAGCGGAGTTTGGGTTTAACTTACTTGATTATGATATAGAGATGTCGAAATTTAGACAAATGTGTTATTTTTCATGGTACAAATACAAAGTACAGAAGTTTTGGAGGACAGGATCTGCTGTGGAATTTGTCTTCTTCATTAGTCACTGCATGAAAAAAACCACTAACCATTACACCTAATGACGTCTTGCAATTCAGCAGCAGATACTTCTCTCTCACTTTATACAGTAAGGAGCTGCAATAGTAGAGTGGCTAGATGCTTGCCTGCCAGCCCAAAGATCTTGGGTTTGAATCCATAAGGCATATTTTTTACTTGACCTGTGCTGTCAGGTTGACTAGACCTAAAATAGGTACTTTGAAATATCCTGGGATATAAAGATAGCTGGCATGATGTAAACTTCACCACATATCAGTTGAGCATTGAGCTAAGAACTGAATGACAGTATATGGGGCATTCTCATAAGCACTTCCTCCTCATCTTCAGCAGTCAGCAAAGAGTTCCAATTCTGAGTGTGCCAGTAACAGTTTAATTATATGTCCACCCATTAACAGTTTAATTATGTGTCCACCGTGCCTTTCCTCTGAGTGTAACGTGTCTACCAGATCTCCTGGTCATGTCTGGCTGTACCATCCTTTCTAGACCATAATGATCGATTCATGCCTCCAGACTGTTCACTTGCTCCCAAAGGGCCTTAAAGCTTGTCATGCATACATTCATATCAGATGTCAATTAGTTGTTTAAAAATATGGGTCTAGCAGTATACCATATGCATCAGTGGCATGTAAATGGTCCCTCACTTGTTCATGTCATTCATCCAGCTTTCACCCTCTCCATATGATGTTTATGTCAGCCAGTCTGTTGCTATAATGTATTCATTAGTTTGTTTAGATTATGAAAATAAATATTATTATTATTAGTAACATGGGGGCTGTGTTGTCTCGAGGTATGGTGTCCGCCTCGAGTGCTGGAGGCCCCAGGATTAAGCCATGATAAAGGCAGTGATTTTCCTGGGAGTTCGTGCACTGTGCTGAGAGCCTTCGGAAAATAAAAAGCCACTTTTCAAACATCTTATGTATAAATATAAAAGGCTAATTAGGGGTTTCGCTGAAATTTGTAGTTTTGAGCTAAAAAACAACACTGATGCTACAGCCTAGTTATAAACCACAATACAATGTGGCAACTGCCCTTTGGAGAGCGAAGTTAGAAAAAGAACTGCGATAAAGGATTAACTTCTGAATGATCAGTAGTTAATATAATCTTCCTCTTCTTCTGCTTCTTCGTTTTCATCTTCTTACTTTCACCGACTGCAAACTCCCATGGAAAATTCTGGTTGCTCATTTATTTCTGGACTTTAGTCTTGTTCCAGAATTTGAATTTTGCATGCACATTCATTTTATATACCTGGCATTTTGTGTGTGCAGACTGTTGATTCCTTACCTCTCTGGCATATGAACTCTTTGAAAGAAACACCCCTAATTAGTTTAATTTTTACGACATGCTCTTTTTTAAGGAGAGCAGTGGGTTTGTTCAATTTCCACCACAATGGAAACCTGGAATCCACACAAGGAAGTTAAGAGAATGAACCACTGAACACATTTAATTAACTTAATTTAAAAACTAGAAAAGGGAAAGCAGAGAAGCTTTTCATGATACTGAGGCTTGGGTACCAGTTGACACTAAATGAATTATGTGGTCAACATCATGCAGACCGCCTTCGTTCCCTTCGAGCTGTAAGGACCCTTTTTCATTCCACTAGGGCATATGGTGCTTGAGCTGTATTTTATAGAACATTCGGCCTTGGGGGTGATGTGGTCACCATCACGTCAGCTGCCTTTACCTTCTTTGACTTTACCTGGTACCTATTTTAGAATGAGTTGAGCTGGGAGACACAGTCATTTAAAAAAGAAATTCGACTTGGTATGGGTTTGAACCTGCAACAATCAGGCGAGCAGCTAGCTGGCTGCTACACCACAGTGGCTTCTGGAACCGTATGTCTATTATAAAAATATATCCTAATGTTGATTAAACCCCAATGCCTCTCGGTCAGCTGGCAAGCATCTAGCCACCACCTGCTTTGGATTCCCGAAAACTATAAGGGTATGGCTATTTTGAACACACAAAAAGGCTTTCCAGAATAGGATAATAATGTTTCTCATATCAAACTATTTATGAAAAACAACATTACGGTCAAACTGAGTATTACCCCTTTTACTTTAATGTTGTGCTTTTCGTTTTAATTTGGGCATGACAGTTTATGCAGTTACCTCCGGTCAAAATGGATGCTAGGCACGGCTGCTGTTTTGAGCCGTGACAAATTTTTTACTGCTGCCTAACGGTGGCCGTTGCATTTTTGCTCCATTTGTAGACTGAAAGGATATAGTTACGTCACCCAGCTTCTGAGTTGAGTGCATGGCGTGACACTGTGAGCTGCAGATTTCATTTGGAATGTTTTTCGACTGTGACCAAGTTATGGTGTGAATTGTAGATTCAGAAAATAGCGCGATGCCTGTAGTTGCAATATTAGTGGTGCCATTAAGTGATGAAAATTGATCGCATGTGCAACTGCTGATCTTTTGGTGACTTCTGCTCCCATCCATGATGAACTGCATTTCTAATGTCAGTTTGTGTTAGCACTTCGGAGGGCTACCGTATGCTTTTAATGCATGTGTATGCTGAGACAGCAGTCTGTCAATCTTTCCACAAGGAACTGTAATAAACACTTTGTGTGTTTTTTATTGGCACAGGAGCGGAGCAACTATGGGTGACCTGTTTGCTATAAAGCTGAAACTAAGATGACTAGATTACCAGATGCAGTTAGTAACTGGTAAAATTAAACAAAAATTAAACTGAGTTATCAAGATAGAAATTTTTTTTGCTACCTATATTATGAGAATCAGAGAAGAACACTGGTAAATATGACAACTGGAGTGATTTATAAAAAAAAAGCACAAGAAAAAAATCATCATAGTCTCCTGCTGTTGAATGAAAAGGTGTCGGTATACAAATGGATACAAGCTGCTAGAGATTTCGAGATGTGAAAAAAACATGGTAAAAAGAAGCATGTTTGACCATGTTAGCCGCCAAATCATTTTCTGGGTTATGGTATAGAAAGAAATTAACACATAATCTGAAACAGAGCTTTTGAGATAAGAGAGTTGTAGAGAGATATTATCACCCACACAAGTAAACTAGGCACTTAATGAAGAGTTCTTGAAACACTCATAGATCAGACAATTGGTAACACCAGTAGATTTCATTGTAGATGATTAGTCACCATTTTATCAACAAGTTGTGTCTTTTATGCCATTTTAAGAGTACTAGATGTATTTCAGTGCTATTTCTGAGTGTTGAACTAAAAATACAACACAAACTGTGATTAGAAAGCTAAGTGAAGGGAATTGAAAAGCCTTACACTAATACAGCTGAATATTTTGGCCAAAAAATTTCATCAGTGGAGTAGTACTACATAACAATACAAACTGCAACTGGAAAACTCAATGGTCAAGATAAGATTATAAACAGACAGAATCTACATGAAGTCAAGGTCATGTTGTGTTTAATACTCCATTGACAAAAAGTTTCTTCTTCTTCTTTCTTTCGCCTGAAATAAGTTGTCTATATCAGCAGTTTTGTCTCTTGTATAAATTTCACTGTCGTTTCATTCAGTGGTCCATAGAGTTTACGTTCCTCTGTTGTTCTTTCTGGCCAAAAGGTTTGCCTTAATGTGTCAAATTCGGTGCAGTCCTGGAGTACATGCTCTGCTGTCTTTGGCACCTTTCCACACGTGCACATAGCTGTTAAACCTATCTTGAATTTTGTGTACATGTGGTTATGTAATTGGTTGTGCCCTGTTCTGAGGCGGAGGATAATGACTTGTTCTGGTCTGTCCATAACAAAAAGTTTGAAACGTTAGGTTGTTTTTTTGTTTGTTTTCTTGATTCCCCCCATTAAGCCTTCTCATCACATTTTGCGTTTTATTTATTACTTCTTGATATCAACTTTACTGCAGTGATTTCCATTTATATCATCTCTTCTGAGTGTATTGATTAACAAGGACAGCTGGAATAATACTGTTCCTAGGTTCTATCTGGACACACAGCCACCCTGATCTAACCTCTGTTCAGTTATGTTAGTCTGAACACAAGAGTGGATGCCACACCAGTTGGTACATATCAGTTTGTTTATTGCTGATCTGACAGTTGTTACTCATGTTGCACTAGTTGCACTGAGGTTTTCTGACAAATACTTTTGCAGAAAACATCACACGTCAACAACAGGTGTATTTACCTTTCGTTCTAATCATCACACTCATACCGATATTTTGAATTATCACACCAGTGACACAGGCTTTGTAGCCACTTGTCCTTCTCTTCAGGGTCAGTCCATAGCAGTCATATCAACTTGCGTTCAGGATTTTTGGAACGATTGTTAACATTCACTCTTCATAGCAGTTCTTAACAGTTCATAACTGTTCTTCCTCTCAGCTCATTCGAGCCTCTCACACTGCTGTCCAAACACCAACTGCCTCTAGCTCATTCATCCTTCAAAACCCTTGTTCCCTTCCCACAGAATTTGGTTTTGTAACTGTTCAGTCCCACACGTAAGTATAACTTCTCTTGCTTTACTTGTTTCTCACTGGCCTGTAACACAACTACGTCATCTCAGGAAACCCTTTGGAAATCTCTGGGAATTCTCTTAATCACAACAGTTCAGTGAGACTTTTACAGTTGTTTTATCTCAGATAATTAAAAGTGTGAGGCATGTTTTTTAAATAAGTCCCATATAATATTTAAAAAAAAAAAAAAAAAAAAAAAAAAAAAAAACACCATATAAAAAAAAAGATTTATTGCAGCCAAAAATGAACCACACATTTACATTATTTCTTAATAGTCACCATTGACTTCAACACATTTTGATGTCGTGGCACAAGGTTCTTCATTCCAATGTCATAAAAGTCTGCTGCCAGTGTCATGAACCATTCATTAATGCCTGTCTGCAGTTTATCATCAGTTTCAAACCAATGGTATGCCAGACACTTCTTTAGGTGCATGAAAAGGTAGTAATCAATTGGAGCCAGATCGCGGCTGTAGGGTAGGTGGTCGATAGTTTTCTTCACCTCCTTCATTTTGAAAGCGCTGCAAAAATGTTTAAGCCGAAGCCAATTGTTTATGCTTGTATTCATTGGTTAACATTTTCGGTACCCATCTGGCACACAGTTTTTAAAAAAAATCTAAGGTTTCATGTCACAGTGTTGTAAATCAGTGAATGTGAAACTTCCTGAAAATTCGTCAGCAATACAGAAATTGTGAAACAACGATTTTGTGAATTTCTTTTCACTTCTTCGACCAAATCGTCTGTCACTACACTTGGCCGACTGCTAAAATCTTCATCATTTATATTTATTGAACCTTTTTAAACATTCAACACCATTTCCTAACCATACTATCAATCATAATGTTTGGCGCATAAACCTCAATCAGTTGCCTGTGAATTTCTGCAGCACTGTTGCTTTTTGCTAGCAAAAAAAACCGGACACAGCACAAACCTAGCAGCTGGCAGGAGTGTTTATCTTTGCACGCATTATAAATCACTTACATGCAGCATCAAACATGATTTCAACAGTGAAAAAAAATAAAAGCACACAGTTACCTAATGAACCATATAAATATACTGCATATGCATAGGGTTTATCTCCCATGGTGGGCCATTAAGAAAACGGCTGTTCTCATGGCTTTCTCTTCAGTGGTACAGGAGCTACTATGTAAGATTCTCATAGTAAGCAGTAAATACATTACAGGCAACCTGCATTGTGAAGATCTCATAATAAAAAAAAAATTTATCTGTAACTATCATTTATTTGCTGTGTGGTCAGGGTTCACACAGTCACTGGAGTCAAGGATCTGGTCTGTATAGTTGTGCTGCCCCTTCCAGTTGGTGCTTTGCTGGGGAAAAAAATCGTCACATTCAGCCATCATCCCCATAGGTGGAGCTTTAGGTTATAATTGGTGACTAGGTTATGTGCGCCATATAAAATGGCTTACCTTTGCATGCCACCAAGAGTCCTGAAAAGGACTCCTGCAGTGTTTTGATGTGATCAAAGGAGACAGACCCAAATTACTATCTTGACTGGTGATAAAGTCAACTACCGGTGAGCCAGTGGGTGACTCGGTCGCTGATACTTCCTGTTGATCAGGATGTCCAGGTTTTTGTGTGTGTGTCTTTCCTTGGCTTTTTTCCACATCAAGTGTTGATGATGGTAGTTATTGTAATGTTTTTAGTCAAGGTCATAATTTTATTTTACTTTGATCAAATAGTCAGCTTGCAAAGAGAGTTTGTTTACTTCCCTTTTAGATACTATTGCTGAAACACATTTTGTTTAACATTGTTTTATTCTTAGGACAAACTCTTAGGGGATCATCAACATTATGGAACTTCGACTGACCAGAACTTTCACCAACAAGAAGAGAGGCCTAGGCAGGGATCTTTACTTTCAGAAACGGCACAGAGTCGGGCTGAGAGGCTGACCAGTATCGCAAGTGATGGTTCAACTGTGCTAAGTTTTCACAACATCAACTATGAAGTGAATGTAAGCAATTCTCCTTTCTGTGGGAGAACGACCAAGAAGCATATTTTGAAGAATGTCAGGTAAAATTCAACACTTTTGTTTTTCTTTGCATTTGTTTAGACTGTTTGTGTTAAACAGTTTCAAGATGTGGATACCAAAAGTGTGTCGTGGTCACTGAAGACAGCATCATAATACTAAATTTGTGTGCCTTAGCTTGTTGAAAATAAAAGCCTAAACTCTCCTGTGTGGGTTCTGGGCTCCCATTTTAGGGAGTAAAAAAAAGTATAGACCCACTGGTCCTCAGTAAGCCTGCCATAAAAGATATGAAATGTTAGGCCGATAGTTACATATATTGTAGCCTAGCTGTAAACTTCAACACGACATATCAACTGCCCTTCTCCCAGTGTGGGTTCCGGGGACCTATTATAGGGAAAACAAGAATAGACCCACTGCCTACCCAAAAGCATGTCGTAAGAGTCGACTAATTGGGAGCTTCCTTCAAAGTCAGAGTGCATCTGCCTGAGAGACAAGAAACCAGCAGTCTGTATAGGCAGGTTACACATGCAGGTACACAGGTTACACTGTTGTTACTACAGTAGTAGAAATTTAAACAACTGTACCCTGTTCAACTCATGTGGATTATAATTGGGATGTATATTTTTTCCTGTTTCAGTATTGGATATTTATCTTGTAAATTATTTTTGATTACTTAATATTGCATATGCAACAAATTAATCGTAACATATTTTGTCGTGCATGTTATACTTCACAACAGGGATTGTTTGTAATATATGATTAAATTAACTTGAAGCACTTTATTATATAATTGCAAATCCCATACTTTTGATGTGCTTTTACTGCAAATAAAGGAAGCAGAGAGTAGGAACACTAGTTTTACAAGCATGTCATAGGAGAGGGCTAGAGAGGTTTGGTGTTAGAATGGTTACCTCATCCTATATATAACTACAGTTACAAATTGTAGCCAATCATGAACAAGTCTATGAAGGTCTAGATGTGAGTAGGTTGAGGGTTAACGCTTTACTGGGAGTAGAACAACGTGGGAGCAGTGGGAAGCAGGGTTGAGGAAGAGGGGTAGGAGCAGAACCTGAAGAATTGGGGAGGAGATAGAGAAGGGCAAGAAAAGATTTTCCCAATATTAATTATATTGAAGTACTGTCAGAGGATTGGTTGGCCCTGCCAGTAAGAACAATGAGCTCTGATTCAGGAGACCCAAATTTAAATCCTTGAAAACATTAGAGATTTTTCTGTGGTGGGCACACACAAAAAGTACTGACCTGAACAGTCCACTACAGTACACTATCCATGCTACAATAGATTTGGAACATTCACTTTCTTTTTCTTAAAGTTGGTGCCATGTGGCATTGGTAGTCATGTCTGTCCATAGGCTTCTGTCTCGTATACTTTCAGTCAGCTGTGATACAGATGCCATAATGTCAGTGTCCAGCATCTTTTCTTTCTGTCTCCCCTGCCTCTTCCTCTCCAACTTTCCTACTATCACACTGTACCTGTTTTCTATTTCTAGTCATGTGACCAAAGAATCTGGATTGTCTGTTTTTGATGTGAGCAATCAGTTAGTTAGTTGCATATCCTTTGCAGGACGTTGCAAAACCAACCCCAGTATTTTTTAGCTGTTGTGGTTTTTCTGGGCACATTTTTATGTTCACTAGTTTGCCATTGCTTTCTGAACGGAGCAGTCAGTTACATTCACTGTGTATATCATACTATATTTACTTTGCTGAAATGTATGCATATCTGAACAGTGGAATTTGAAAGTGGCATATACATGTTTTAACTTTTTTTCAGTGGTATTTTCAAGCCTGGAATGAATGCCATTCTGGGTCCCACTGGCAGTGGCAAGTCCTCGTAAGTATGCAGAACTTGATTAACTCTTTCAATCTCGGGGTTTCTTATAGCAAATGTCCAAGGGAATCAGTGGCCACCTTGAAAAATCACGCATGTATAACTTTCAAATTGGCAGATTACACAATAAAAGTAGCCAGTAGGGAAACCAGATTTCATTGGTGAACTCTGACCAGTAGTAAAATGGGAGGTGAACACATTAGATGATGGCTGTGATTAATGTGGAAAAGTATTGCACATCACACGCTGAGTGGGACTGAAAGAGTTAAAAGACTAATTCACTGTTGCAGCAGTGTGTATAAATGTGTCTTTCTTTTACCACTACATCAATATCTTCTCTGTCATTTGGCTAAGATGAAACGACTACATCAATTTCATCATCTGGTTGTGCCATTGTATATAGTACTACTGTGCCCGGCCACGCGTTGCTGTGGCCCAGAATGGTGAAATGGAAAAGAAAGAAAATAGTTCTCAGCTAACAGTGTCTGTCATATCCCTCCCCCCACCCCCCTCCCATCGACCCAGTCATATCTCACTCCCTGAAGGATTGAAAAATCCTCCTTTGCGAAATTATTTAAAAAAAAATAGTTAAGAAATGATAACTTTAAAACAATGTTTTAAGCTCTCTCGGTTAATAGTGTCTGGCATAAACCCCCCTTACCCTCCCCCTTTCCCCCACTAATCATATGATCCTCTCCGAAGGATAGGAAAGTCATCATCTGATGAAATATTGTAACTAAATTGAGCTTGATATCCCTGTCCACCCAGAATAAAATGGGTAGCATTAATTTGTACTGAGAAGTACATGTGGCCAGTGTAACAGCTACCACATCACCCATGCTGTACCAGACTACTACTACCACTACCACCACAACAATAACAACAACAAAAACTGTCACTACAGTATGTGTAGGTGGGTGTAGCCAGAGGAGTTAGCACCGTATGCTGTCGCCATGGACTGTTTAGTTTAATTTTGCCTCTGACATAGAAAAAAATGTCATCACTTAACCAGTGATGGAACCCACAATAAAAAGTACACTATACTAACAAATAGTGGAGAAAAATACCCCGCACACGTCATCTCTCCCTTTCCGAAGGGAGATTGTTAACTGACCTTGGCATCCGTGTCCACCCAAACTAAACTGGACTGTAAGTCGTCTTAGTTAACAGTTTCTGTCATCGTCGAATAGTTTTTGACCGAAAAGCACTGCAGGAAGGCTAACTGGGACTTTACTGAAATCGGATGTCTTTGGGCGAAAGGCGCAGATATCGCAGTCTAGCTGTAAACCACAACACAACGTGGCAACCACCCTTTTAAGGGAAAAAGAACAATTATCACCCAGCGGGGAATCGAACACCAGTCTCTGCGTGAAGGGTGGAATACTTGCAACTATACTACAGAACACTGAAGAGTTTAGGTCAGATATCGCAGCCTAGCTGTAAACCACAACACAACGTGCCAACGGCCTTCTCGAGGGCGAATGAAGATTACCAATGACATGACCATTGAGCATCATGTTGCCGCTATCGCAGGCTAGCTGTAAACCCCAAAACCGAAAAAAGGTGTAGATATCACAGCCTAGCCATACACCACAACACAACGTGTCAGCCGCCCAGTTAAGGGCCAACAAAAAATTATATCACCTAGTGGGAAATCAAACGCCAGTCACCCGCATGATAGGCAGATGTCGCAGCCTAGCTGTAAACCACAACACAACGGGGCAACCACTCGTTTAAGGGGAAAAGAACAATTATAACCCAGCGGGGAATCGAACACCGGTCACCCGCGTGAAGGGTAGAATACTTACAACTATACTACCGAACACTGAAGAGTGTAGGTAAGATATCGCAGCCTAGCTGTAAACCACAACACAATGTGTCAACGGCCGTCCCGAGGGCGAACGAAGAGTACCTGTGACATGACCATTGAGCATCACGTCGCCGCTATCGCAGGCTAGCTGTAAACTCCACACAAAAAAGGCGTAGATATCGCAGCCTAACCGTAAACCACAACACAAAGTGCCAGCCCCCCAGTTAAGTGCTTAAAAAAAATTACATTACCTAGCGGGGAATCAAATGCGGGTCAACCGAATAATAGGCAGAATATTTACAACTACGCTACCAAACACTCAAGCAAATTGTGGAAATGAAATTATATAATAATGCAAAGTTTAATAACAGCCCAGCAGTCAAAAATGGCTAATGAACTAAAACAAATCTGGGCCTGCAATGAAACAAATGATGATTTGACCGTTGCTGGAGCTACGTCCTTCATGGTTTGTGCGATTTTCTGACAAAAAAATCACGCTTTGAGTCAAAGGCAACATTGTGTGAAAAATTGAAAGCAAGCAGTTCAGTAGTGTCTGAGTCTATAGTTAACAAACTCGGAAAATTAACATTTTTATTAATATAGATAGGGCTCACAGTCTAGTTAGTATTCCATTATGTTCTAACCTATAAAATTCTTTCAAGCAGCTTTGGCCTGTCTCATAATTTTCATTTTAGGATTTCTCTTGGACAGCCTCCTTTGCTTTGTCCAGTTGTTTCCCATTTCAGTTCCTGTTTGTGGTTCTCTGTCTGTTTCTCCTCATGATCTGCCTAAAACAGCATGTATTTTGTCTTCTTCTGTGTCCAAACATTTCTCTGTCAATGTGTATAGATGTATGTTGCTTTTACTGTTTCAGAAGTGTGTGTGATCATGAAGCAGGTCCTTTGCAGAACACTGCTGTCATCACAGCTCAACCTCTTGCCAGCTCTCCTGCTTCATGCACTTTCCTACCCAAGATGTCTCTTATATTCTGTGCCTATCTTCATGCTGGTTGGCTCTTGTCACTTTTCCCCTTTATCATGCCGTCTGCTCTTTTTGATTTTCAATCCATTGTGGCACTTGATATGGCTAAGCTATTCCGATTTCTCTGACAAGATGTTGTTTATGAGACAGTCTTCCATGATATTCAGATCTTTGAGGATGTCTATATTTCTTTTCTTTATGGTCCTTGGTATTCTGAGAATCTTTCTTTAGCATTTTACTTCAGAAGCCTAGAAGCATATATAAATATGCAAAACTGATGGATTTCGTTATGTTAATGAATGGTGCTTGTACTGTAGTTAAATTTGTTCTCTGTAATTTTCTTCAGGTCTTTGATATAAAATAATGACATGGAAAACAATTCTTGAAATTACCTTGTGTTTAAAGTGCTGTCATTAAGTGCAAGTGAAATCACGACCTGTAATTTAATACATAACGTTGTGTTGAAAATAGGTTCTCTTGCTGTGTTGGCCGAAAATAGATATACATTTTTGCAACTGTGGCTAAATACTGCTGCATACATTTTAGCATCTGTGTGGCTAAATACTGCTGCATATATACTTTTAGCCTTGTATAGATTGCTCACATCAAATGAAAAGCAAGTATCACAAGTAAATGTGGTTTTCTTTTATGTGAGTGCAAATGGTGGAGCAATGAAATAGTGAAGGAACTTTAAGTAGTGGAGATGTTCTTTTGAGAAAAATGGTCAGGGAAGAAAACAAATGTATAAGGTTTGAAAGAGCAGACATAATAACCAAAAGGTAAAGACAGATGAAAGTATAGGGCATATTAACACAAGAGCTGAAATAATTAACTTACCCTAATGTGGGATATAGTAGGCAAGAGGAAGACAGAGAAAAATAAATGCGAAAAGTTTCAACAGCTAGGTAGTAATTAGTGAGATAAGCAACACTAACTGCATCTACATATGAGATATATAGCATTTGAAAGCCAGAGGCCAACCTCTGCGAATTTGGATACAGGACATTGAGAAAGCATTGGCTATGAAGGCACACAGGGCTGGACAGTTGGCTGGAGAAAGAGGGACTTTCAGGTGTGCCATAAGGAGAGCAACATTCTGTAATGGACAAGCTGATTGATTGAGAATTTGGAAGTCAGTATAACGGTCGGGGGCCAGATTAGACTTGATGGGACCCTAAGCTGTATAAATTACTGAGGCTCTACTGTTTTAAAATACAGCCCCAATGTCAGAAAACATTTTTTAAACATATGGATGATTGAAATATATTGTCTTTTAATTTTTAGTAAAAGAAATAAAAACAAATGGATCTGAGAAATCGCACAAATCATATTATATAATCATCTTTAGGATTAATTAGAAGAATGTTGAAATTGTGAAAAAAAAATAGGAATTTGCTGAGGCTCCTGCAGATGTTGAGGCCCTCAGCTGTAGTTTAGCTTATGCCTAATTCCAGCGCTGATTACAGTTTAAGAAAGAAGTGTTAATGGGGTGCAGATTTATGTGTTAATATCGGCCTAGTTCTGTGGTTGAGTTTATTTATCTTTGTTATTTCTGTTATTTTTTTGTCTTCCAGACTTCTTGATGTTCTTGCCGGCCGCAAGGATCCCAAGGGGCTGACAGGTTCAATACTACTGGATGGGCTACCTCCCCCTGATAACTTTAAGTGTCTTGTCGGTTATGTTGTTCAGGTAATAATATTGGACAAATAAACCAGAAGGGAATGTCATTATAGAATGGTCACTTATTGCTGTCTGTTTCCCACGTGTACAGTTTAACAGCCTTCTGTCGTGAAACAGGCTGATACCTGTTGTTGGAGATCACATATTTTGGAAACGTTTGATTATCTAACTAGTTGACAAGGAGCAAGGATGAGGGACAGTAGCATTAAAATCAGAAGTAACCCATTTTTCCACTGCCGGGAAAAAAAAAACAACAACAAAAAAGTAGTGCCACACATTGTCTACGTCATTTTGGTTTATATTCACCTAGTCTAATATGGTGCTTTTTGAAGGGCTGGAATGAGTTAATTTTATTTACATTAATTTAAATGGAGAAAAATAGTTTTAGGATACAAGTTATTCACCAGAAAAGCTCAGTCAAAGGATGGATTAAATTGGTATCTTCAAGTTCACAGTAATTCTAATCTGCATCTGGACATAATTTTAGAATTGATCTAGGGCTTCAACTTCAGTACTTATTAAAATGTTACCAGGAAATGTCATGGAAAGTAAAGGCAGCTGGCATGAGATTGACCATCTCACTTATTGTGTACTGATAGGTCTATACAGTCTAACACCATATGCTGATGCTTTATTTTACATTACTCAACATATACTTGTAGTACCACTGGAAAAGTAACACTTATTCAGAAATTCTTACATTTAGGTGTAACTCAAACATAACATGTTATTTCTTAGGATGATGTTGTGATGGGCACGTTGACCATCAGAGAGAACTTTGAGTTTTCCGCTGCACTCCGTCTCCCAAGTACAGTCACTAAGGCAGAAAGGAAGAAACGAATTGACCAGGTTATTTTTGAACTAGGCCTGACAGAAGTTGCCAATTCAAAGGTGTGAGTTTATCTTAAGCCTTGTAATTTACATATTCATTGATTTTATTTGCATTTAGTTTTTCCTGTCGAATTTATTTGTAAATTTTAAAATTTTAAATTCACAGATTAATTGATTTTATGTGTTTAGTCCATGTTGTTTGGATTGTTTTGTTAAATTTTAAATAATGATGACATTCTCAATGTGAGTTCTGGGACCCTGTTTTGAAGTGGAAGGCCTGAATACACCCACTGATCCCTAACAAGCATGTCCTAAAAGGCGAGTGATTAGCATTGTTTCCTTTAAAGTCAAAGCGCCTCTGCCTAGGAGGCAAGGAACCAACAGTATGCATAAATATAAGTGAGGTTTGTAGAATTGATGTGAACCCAAAACTCAAGTTCTGGACCAAGACCAAAGTCCAGAAGTGGGTGAACAACCATAACTTTCCCCTATAGTTTACAGCGGATGAGCACGATGAAGAAGAAAATATCATGAAAGCACGAACATTATATTGAAAATTTTATTGCCTGGCATATTTTACTTTATCTCATCACATACATTACTACAGATTTTATATAAACAAGGATAGATAGTATGGGGAGGACATGGAGGGATCTTCAGTTGATAGAAAAGATGAATACTCAAATAATTTAAACGGTGAGGACATAAATAATAAATTGCACAATTTATTTCCTGCCATATTTTGCTCTATCTGACCATTTTAGTTAATTCAAGAACCGTAATTACAAAACTCAGGGCATTCGTTTAAGCACTCCATCCCTATCTTCAGCTGCCAGTGCATAGTTCCAATACCAAAGGTGCTAGTAGCAGTCTGATTATTCATCCATCTTGCCTTTCCTCTGAGCATCGAGTATTGGCCAAATCCCTTTGCCACTCCAAACTCCCTCACTCTCACCAGACTGGTGATCCATTTGCTCCTCCGAATTGTACACGTATTCCTATAAGGCATTGACAAATTCTGCCTTATCATGTATAATATTCCACCAAGTTTTGCTAAGCCAGAGAGTCTGTCCACCTGTTTATTTCCCAACATCTGTACACCTGTTTATTTCCCAAAATCTGTCCACCTGTTTATTTCCCAACATCTGTCCACCTGTATATTTCCCAACATCTGTCCACCTGTTTATTTCCCAACATCTGTCCACCTGTTTATTTCCCAACATCTGTCCACCTGTTTATTTCCCAACATCTGTCCACCTGTTTATTTCCCAACATCTGTCCACCTGTTTATTTCCCAACATCTGTCCACCTGTTTATTTCCCAACATCTGTCCACCTGTTTATTTCCCAACATCTGTCCGCCTATTTATTTCCCAACACACCAGCATGCCCCATGAAAAGATCCAGACAATGCTTCTCACCCATGAGCTCTGAAATGAAGAATGGCATTCTGCATGAAACATGCCTGTCCTTACCTTCTTCAGCATGCTTTCTGAGTCAGTTATTATAACAATATGTGTGTGTATCATGTTCTCTAACCAGTGGAAAGATGCAGTGACCGCCTCCACCATTCTTAAGCTGGATGTTGTGGTATCATATGCTTGGCTCTCCCGCACCAAACGTCGACCATTATCTTTTGCTAAGAATCTCCAAGCACTTCTTTTGCCTTGACACTGAACTGTCTGTATAATTAATCATGTCACCTGAGTGAGCATTAACTGGAATTAATTGCTGAATTTCCACCTCCATGGCACCTGCTGGCCACTCTTTGCACTCTTGGCTCAATATGATTGTGACTTTACACAAATCTGACTGTTTTGCTGGCACTCTGACCCACTTCTCTCTTCACCTTATGCTCTCCAGAATGCAAACATGTCTGATCGTGTCCTCATGTATCTGACCAGCTACTTTACTACAAAGAATATGAAAAAACTGAATATTAGGAGGGCATGGAGAGAACTACTGGTGAGAGAAAAAATCGGAGTAACTGAATGTGAGTTAGTTCACAGTAAATGGTCCAGTCTTCTTCTTCTTCGCATTCACCTGTTATAAATAAACTCTGGCAGAAAGTTCTAATTGTTCATCCGCTTTTGGATTTTTAGTCTTGTTTCAAAACTTGAGGTTTTCATTCCCATTCATTTTACAAATCTGGTTTATATGTATGCATACTGTTAGTTCCTCACCTCGTAGGCAGTGTGCTTTGACTTAGAAGGAAACAGTCCTAATTGTTTGCTTTTTATGACAGGGTTATTGGTGGTGGTTGGGGGGGGGGGGGGGGGGGGTGCAGTGGCTCTGCTGCTCTGTTTCTTTTCTCCCCCACTATGGGGTCCTGGAACCCATATGGTGACCCACTCTGGTGAGGATAAAGATTAGAAGTAGACTGTCTGGGCAGGCAGGGTACTAAAAAAAAAAAAAATTATGCACATAAGTGTACTGACTGATTTTGATTTTCATGTTATAGGTTGGTAATCAGTTTATACGAGGTGTGTCTGGTGGTGAAAGAAAGAGGTGCAACATAGGAATGGAACTGATTATCTCACCTCCGGTTCTGTTTCTGGATGAACCCACCACAGGACTAGATGCTAGTACAGCAAATGCTGTTATGCTGTTGTTAAAGAGGTGAGTATTTGTCTGTTGGCTTGCTTGTGTGGGTTTGAGGGCCCATAGTGTCCTCCCTTGTGCTGTGATCTGTTGGCCTGTGATTCTAACAGTGTAGGCATTGAATAATGCTGGAGATAGGGGGTGAGCCTTGTAGCAGGCCAGGATGTATTGTTGTTGGTTCAGAGGCTCTGCTGCCATACTTAAATACTACCATTCATTGTAGAAGGGCTGTAGAGATCCATCTGAGGAGGAAAAAACTGATATGTATGTAGTTCTAGTAGCTGAAACATCAAAAAAAAGACCAAGGGTACTTGGTTGTAAACATCCTTGAGGTCAATAGCAGCTGCACAGGTTTTAATGCCTGAATGGAACCCCTCATATATGTCGTGGGAAAAACAGCAGCATTACTCCAAGTTTCTCTGTTGGGACTGTAGCAACCAAAGGTAGACGGAAAGACGCCTTGCATTTTGAGCTGGAAAGATTTTGGGGGCAGTAATTTTCTTCATCAGCTTGCCTATCGTATTCTGCATTGTAATTTTTATTACTCTGTATCCCTGGATCTTTGTGTGGTCTTTGTCAGACTTCAGCAGAGGAATTAAGTAGCTGTTGTGTCCACTCTTATTCGAGATTCCGCTCTCTAATGCTGTTGTTGTAAACAGCTGCCAGTTCCGCTAGCTTCTTTCGGAACATTTTTCTACATCTTCATATCATATGCCATCTGGACCCGAAGACAATGGCTTGAATCATTACAGAAGTCCACTGTGCGTGGAGTCACCTTTATTTTTGTTCCGGGACACGCAGGCGTCGATGGAAATGAAAGTGCTGACAGGTTGGCTGGATCCGCTATCACTACCGACGCTCAGCCTATGGATCATGCTGATATTATCAATGCCCTCAGAGAAATGGGAAGGATAGAGGACTTTGGTGGCAGTGAATCAACATCACTCGCCAGAATGGCAGACTTGGGAATTAAGATCGGTACAGCAAAAAACGAGACGCACACCAGACACGCCAGAAGACTTGTTAATCAACATAGAACTGGTACTATTAGCCATCGGACGTTGCGGTTCATACTGAGGGGAGGATCTGAGCACCTATGGACATGTCCGGAGTGCAATGAGGATAACCCAACTAACTAACTAACTAACTAACTAACTAACTAACTAACTATCGATTTCCTGTGTCTTACACATATTTGAGATGGCTGTTCTGGCAGTGTTGCTTGCTCGCTGGTTTCTCTGGCCACACTGTTCTAGATGGTGGTTGAACAGAGCCTTGCCTTTATGTTCGTCTAATTTCTGCTCTTTGTCTCTGCTCTTTCCCTGCCCCGTTCATACTCTTGTGGAGTCACCAGAACAGTTTCAATGACCTGTTAACATAGTTCTGCCCACTTTTCCTGTCTACGCTAGAGTTTCGAATCTGTGGGTCTTTTTTATCGATGTCTTGTTTTAAAAACAGGATGTAGTCACACTAGGCTTTCTCTCTTTTCCTAGCATTCTGCCACTTCCTCTGTCCAGCATTCTGCATCATTTTTCTGCCCAAGCATTTTCTACCTCATCGTTCCACCAGGGAGGTTGTTGCTAGCTTGTCCTTTTGCTGCATTGATCCAGCGCCTCAAATGCCTTATTCTGCCCACCACATCCTGCCTTGTCCTATCATATTTAAAGGTCTTCACTTTTTGTCTATGACTCCTAGATCTGCCTTTCTTCACCACTATGCTGCAGGGATGGTATCACTGCATTGCTGTCTCAGGACACCCCATCAGCACACTGTAGCTAATGGTGGGGAAACCAGTGCCTGGTCAATAACGCTGTTTTCATCTCCTGCTCTGCTTGCAATTCATGTAACACAACCACTGTTGATGCAACAAGGTCAGTGGTTTCAGGAGAATCCTTAAGCTCCTCACCTTGTATGTTTAAAGAAAAGTTTCTCCTTTAATGTTAAAATCACCACAAAAACTGATGTTTTCCTGACTAAACTCTATAACCTCTGAGGCACTGCCATTTCTTTGTGTTTACTTTCATGTTGATCAACACAAAAGGATGCTCCGAGAAAACTTTAATTTCATGTATTTGTTGTGCGTCACTGTCTCAGCGAGACATGTCTATCTCTGTGGCAACAATATTGTTGGATACAAGGATGGCCATTACCATGTGTCCCCTGTTTTAGAAACAGTTGCAACCAGCCACTTTTGACATATCATCACCTAATTGCGTCTCTTGAAGAGCTACGATATCGGCACTGTAGATGGGCTAAAAGCTGGGAGCCAAAACTGGCTGGGAGCCAAGGTAATTTTAAAGAAAGCCAGATTCCTTAAGGCAGGGCTCCATGGTCGGGCGGAAAAAAGAATAGACCCTCATCCTCCCTAAAAACAAGCATGTCACAAGGGTCGACTAATTGTAGGTTTCCTCTAAACTCAGAGTGTATCTGCCTGAGAGGCAAAGAACCAGCTGTCTGAATACAAATAAGCTAAATCTGTAGAATGGATGTGCACACTGAACTCCAGTTCTGGAACATGCTGAAAGTCCTCAAGTGGACAAATAACCAGAACTTTCTGCCAGAGTTTTCAGTCAGTAAACGTGAAGAAGAAATAGGTAAATATTCACATATCCTTTTAAAGCATTGTAGAGCAGTATTTACCATTGTGTGGTATGTTGACTACTACGGGCCTGCAGAGTAAATTTAAGGTATAATTAAAGGTTAGTTGCAAATACTTTACAGGACCTTGCAGAACCAGCCCCAACAGCCCCTGGCTGTTGTATGGTTTTTCTAGGCAAATTTACGTCCAGTAGTTTGCCATTTCTTTCTAGACGGTCGGCTTTCTTGATACCACTGTCAAAACCAAACGCAAGGCGCATGGCCCGCAGCTTGGATTGAACCTGGCATCCCGGCATTACAAAGCGTTCGCATCGACTTAGCCACAGAGCCGACAATAATAATAATTACAATTGCAAAAAAATCTGTGGTTAGAATGCAATTCTAGACGTTGTGAACGCGCTTTGTAATGCCAGGGTGCCGGGTTCGATCCCAGCTGTGAACCTTGCACCTTATGTTGGTTTCGACAGTAGTATTAAGAAGCTGACCTTATAGAAAGCAATGGCAAACTGCTGGACATAAATTTGCCTAGAAAACCCCCTAACAGCCAAAAAAATGCAGGGGTTGGTTCTGCAACGTCCAGTAAAGGATACACAACTAACTAACTAATATTTATACATTATAATTTCTACAGTATTATGGCTAACAATTATAGAGTTCACGACAGACCTTTGAAAGTAAGGAAGGGTCTGCATGCCTTAGCTGTTGGGCGCCAGTTATGTAAATCAAGGAAATATTTGCATTTCTATAATTTTTTTTCATTCACTGTTCTTGTTTCAGTCTAAATTCTAACATTTTGACATCAATTTTCACAGATTATCTGACCATGGCCGCAATATCATTTTTTCAATTCATCAACCTCGATTCTCCATCTACCGCCTGTTTGACTCTCTGATGCTCTTGTCTCATGGAGATACTGTCTACCATGGACTATCTGAGGAAGCACTTCAGTATTTTGCTTCTGTTGGTAAGGGGAAATTATTACAAAGGGTTATGAGCTAAAGGATTTAACCTGTTGCCTTGGGAAAGGTGTTTTATTTTCCTAAGGTGTATATGGGTTTTTGATTATGTGAAATGTTTGGGAAGTAGCCGCTATATCTACATCTTTAGTACAGTTTGTAGTTGTGATGGTTATGGCCATATTACCCCCAAAGGATTGAGATATCATTTGAGGTGAAAAAAGAATCACGTTTTAAAGAAATTGCAAGATCATCATTATCGTCGTAATCTCCATATGGCTGTCAACATGTGGACCACTTGTTTCATTGTCAAAGGGAGGGAAAGATACAAATTCTTTGCTCTGTATTTAGTGATTAATTTCCTTACTTAAATAAATTTTATTGGTCATAAAAGTGAAAAAATGAAATATTAATATGGTTTACTTTAATGATTTGATGATCACAGTGTCGCAGTGGCCATCACACTTGCATGCCTAGTGATAATAGGTTTCAACCTCCTGGTTTAAAAAATTTTTTTTTTCATTTATAAAAACTGGCCAAGACTTCAAATTTTGTTGTTTTTTTTTCTTCTCTTTTTTTCAAGTTTTTAGGGTATCCATCCATCGATCCATCCATTAATGAAAAAAAAAATATCGACCACGTTCAACCTACTGTGAGCAGCATAGGTTATAATTGTGGTCTAGTTTTCTTGTGCCAGTTTTGTAGTCTAAGAAATGTGAATTGTACCAAAACTAGTGTCTTGTAGTGGTACTCTAGTACCTAGTGAGGATTGTTGGGGAGGGGGCTTGTATGCACTAAACACAACTACACACATATATAGACATACATGTACAATTACACACACACAAACACATGTATATATATATATATATATATATATATATATATATATATATATATATATATATAGATATAGGCACATACACACATATATGTACACACACAACATACATGTCTGCAGGCCCACACATTTGCATACACCCACATGGATATATTCACACATGCGTACACACCCACGCAGTAGTGCATGCACACATGTTTACACACACACATGTATATACATGTACACTCAAGGGAGATGCCATCGTGTAGTAGCCAGATGCTTGCCTGTGAATCAGAAGGCCATGAGTTCAGATCCCGATGAAGCCGGATTTTTTTTCTTTAAAAAAAAAGACAATAGTTTTTCTTTTTAGGTCCACCCAGCCTTGCATTGGCACTATTGTTGTATATGATAAAACCTGCAATTTTGGCCATATCATATATGTGACACCCTCTCAATATCCCTAATTTAAGGGGACAGTTAGGCAGTCTTGGCCGGTTTAGGTTGTTTCACACAATTTAATTCCTTCTCCTTTATTATTATTCTTCCTCAGTTCTTTTTTTCTCACCTCACCGTATCTGTCTTATTATATCTGTATCTATAGAGACTTATATTTTTTACCTGTCCTGCAAATGAATTTTTTATATTTGTTTCTCTATGCTGTCATTGCTATCAACGTGTAAGCGCTCCTTGGATGTCAATGACCTATTTAGTTTTTGAAAATAGTCTTTCAGGGGTTTTCTTGCCTGTTTATATAGGGTGCATGTTAGCAGGAAGTTCTATATTGTGTTTTCCTGAAAGCAGTCTAAGCATAAGGGTGCTGTAAATTTGGCTTTCTAGTATCCAAGTCCTTATCTCCATAATTTGTTATTTGCTGGAATTTTTAGGTTTTCTGTGACATGCTGACATCAACATGTCAGGGCGGGTTCTCTGAAATATTCACATGCCTTTCTGCCAGTAGCACTCATTTCTCACTGTCTCTTCCACATTCCTGTAATATACCGTTTGATTTGACTCTTCCTTTGATTTTTTCCTAGGCCTGTTTCTATTACATTGTGGCTGCTGGTACCTTTTTTTTGTTGTTGAAAACCATATCCTCCTTTTCATAACCAGCTATGCCTTTATGCACTGGAACCCATGCTATGGTGATCTGGCATTTGTTATTCTAAGCTTTGTAGTTACAAACCCAGGTCACTTGACCAGGGAGGTCTTAACTACATAAAAAACTAAGAGATGATAATGAATAATATGGGAGGGGACAAGGAGAGAGCTGCAGCAGATAGCAAAGGAAATGATGACGCTATGTCAACAGAAGTAGCATAATTTGTATGTTTGATACTTTCCAGGTTACATTTGTGAAGAACACAACAATCCACCAGATTTCTTCCTTGACGTCATCAATGGAGACTCTACAGCATTAACGTCTACAGCTGCATTGGCAGCAGCAGCAGCAACAGTTCAGGATGAAGATGACAAAGAAGAACCTGATTCTAATAATGGGCTTATAAAGCCAAAGGACAGTAAGTGTTAGTTGTGTCATCATCATCATCATCTATCAGCAGGTCCTCTGTAGCCTGTCACTCTCATCAGGGTATGCCTGAAAGTCTCTCTTTCTCTAGCAGTTCAGCCTTGTGTGCTATCATAACCAATGCATCTTCAATGTCTGGTATCCACCTTCATGGAGGTCTTCTGCTGCTTTGTTTTTTTTTTCATTGTGCCCACCATCACTCTTATCTCAAGACCACCGTGACGATTTACATGGCCAAAATGACCTCAGCTTTCAGGACATGATCTCTTTGTGAGCCAATTCGCATCGATGCCTAGACCATCTAAGATATTGATGTATCAACATTTAAAAAACAATGTTTGTAGTAATAAAGCTGACTGCTCTTTTGTTTCTGGGCCCATATGGGAAGCAGTAAATAGTAAAACTATCCTACTATGCATGTTGTAAGAAATGACTTCTTCTTTCATGGATGCTGTCTGAATTTATCACATTTTAGGGTCGTGTAGAACAGGGTCTTTAGTCTAAGGATTTAGGGTCGTGAACACTGTGCAGTCACCATTAACTGTGCAGGCTGGGAACTTTTTTTATGTGTGTGTCACTGACATAAAAAACCTCTATCACCTTACTGAAAATTTGAACCTGGGTGTCCTGCAAAAGACACCAATATTCTGACTGTTTGGTCAGTCAGTCCTAATGAAATTACTACAGCCTGATATAAAACAGAACCACTATATGTACTCACCAGTTGGGCATACATCTTCTGTAAAGTGATAATTCTTTGAGTACCAAGTTCTGAAGAGCATCATCCAGATTCTGTCATCAGCTTCAGCTAACTATGTAATCAGTTTGTGGTGCCTTGCAATCTGTATTTTGATGTTTAAATCCCTCTCAAAGCAATGCTTAGGTTGATGTGCCCATTTTTACACCATCAGGTCCTATGGCAGTAGTTTCTGTTGCCTGGTTTTTCATATTTTATGCCTCTTTTATATTTCTTAATACATTTGATTATTTGATAGTCTTGTCTTTACTGCCTGTATTCGTTAAAAAAAAATTAGTGTAGTGTACCACAAGGGGCCCTTTCTTTCTGTTCTGTTTTTTTCTCTTCAGATTTCTTCCTAAAGGTTTGACCGCAATGAGATAACAAAAAGGTTTGTTCTGGATGGCAAGCCATCAGGCGCAGTCAATAAGAGGCTCGCTTTCAAATCCAGCTGTGACTCGCTGCAGCCACGGTCGGTGTTCAAAACCAGGCCGTTCCCAGGGTTCACCAAGCCTCTAGGAAATGGGTACCAGAGTTGACACTCTGGGGTAAATGGAGGAACGTCGCTGTAGCTAGAGTTATGTGCGAACGGCGACACAGGCGGACAATTCTTATCAGTTGTCCGTACTGGTGGCAGAGCACTTATGGTTTATAACCATGTGTAATGACGCTGGTTCACATCTCTCGACTTTACCTTTACCTTTTACCTTGAACTTTCAATTCCATTGAAGTATAAATTGGACACCCATAGTGGTTACACTAGCGAGTTGTAACCTGAATTTCTATGAGGCTAAGAGTAATAATGGAAATGTCTTGAAAGAAGCTGACTCACAAAGAGAACTGATTGCTCAATCAGAAAGAGACAGTGTCTACATTCTTTGATCATGTCATGGGAAGGGGATAGAACTGGGGTACATCGTGACAATAGGAGAGCTGGAGCAGAAGAGAGGCAGAGGGAGACACAAGAGAGAAGATGCTGGACAGTTTGACATCATGGCATGGAAGATCATTTGTGTTAGAGTAGATTGAAGACAGAAGGTTGTGGATTTTCTTCTGTGTTCACCAGCTGTAAGTTGTGGAGGAAAGTCCTAGTTGTTTGTCCATTTGGACTTTGGCTTAAAGCCAGGGCCTGAGTTCTGCATGTACATCCATTTTACTGACTTAATTGTGTGCAGTTGGTTGTTCCTTGCCGCTAGGGCAGATGCACTCCGACTTTGAAGGAAATTCCCATTTAGTCGACTCCTACGACATACTTGGGGAGTCATTGAGTCTATTCTTTTTTCTTCTTCTTTTTTCCCCCACAATGGGGCTCTGGAACCCACATGGGGAGAAGGTTATGAATAGACATGACTAACAGTGCCACATGGCCTGGACTATAAGAAGAAAAAAAGGGTTGTCTATGGAGACAATCTAAATTTTTTAGTCATGTCATGAGAAGGAGAAAACAGGAGTACATCGTGACAGTGGGAAAGTTGGAGGAGAATGAGACAGAAGAGACCTTAAGAGAAGATGCTGGACAGTTTGGCATCTTGGCGTTAAAGATCATCTGTGTCAGAATTATTTCAAAGTACATGAGACAGAAGACTGTGCATAGACATGACTACCAATGCCATACAGCATGGACTTTAAGAAAAAAGAAGGGTTGTCTGAGTACGAGGATTTCTGTTTCCTTATAGTACTTTAAAAAAAAATGCTGATCTATTGGATTGGCAGGTATTTATTTTACTATTATTGTCTATCTAATTGATTTAATATTCAAAGAATTTATGAACTTTCTTCTCTAAGTCTTTATCTTTTTAATGGTACTTGATCAGTTTGTCACAGAAACTAACAAAATTGTTTTAAGATATTAGTTTTCAAATAATCTTTTTTTTTTTTTAAAAACCTTTTTAGATCCAAATTAGTTTAGTTTATCAGTTATGTCTGTGTTCATTAGGATTTGTTTTGTGCAGTTATTCTGTTATTGTTTTCATTTACAGAAAATGTAACAGACCATGTCATTGCAGTAGATGGTAAGTAGCAGTGACCATATATTGAAGTTTAATTGAGCATTTCATTTATGAGTGTGTTTGTGTGTGTGTTTGTGTGTGTGTGTGTGTGCGTAGATGCGTCCACACTCATGCATGAATGTGTGCATGCATGCATGCATGTCATCATAGGCAACTAAGAATGACTGATGTGTGAAAGACTAACTCAACCCATTGAAAAGTTTAAACTGTACAATTCAGTCAGTCATGAAAGTTTACAAAGGACTAGGTTTGAGTTGGTGGATGGTCTTGTCCCCACTGGGGAGTGAAAGGGAGAACATCTACAGAAAGTGTGGAAATGAGAAAAGACACTGAAACAAATGGAAGTCGCCATAGTATATCAGCTAGACTCTTGCCTGAGGATCGGAAGGTCTCGGGCCACATTTTGGGGAAAATTATAAGACCCAGTGCCTCCCTAACAGCAGGCATGTCATGGGAGGCGACTTAAGTGGGAGGTTTCTTTCAAAGTGAGAGTGCCCCTGTCTGAGCGGCAATGGATTAGAATTCTTTGTACAGATGAGCCAGATCTGTAAAACAAATGTGTACACAAAGCTGAAGTGTGGAAAAAGACAAAAGTCCATATGTGAACAAACAACTAGAACTGTCCACCAAAGTTTACATCTGGTAAACACAAAAAAAAAGAAATATTGTGGCTGGCTGGTAACACATATTATTTTGTTAACAGGAAGCAACGTACCTCTGAAGGACCTGTTCAGTCAGTCCAGGTGGTGTGCCAAGTAAGTGTGCCATTTAGCATATTTATTTTAGTTCATGAGATTAGTTCTTTTTTCTATATTATCATCTTTATCTTTATCATCCTCTTTATTTTGAACATCACCATCATCATGTACTATGCTGGTAAATGTAAGCTGTCATGATTTGCACTGTCACGTGATCACAGAATCAAGGATCAGTTCATTGTTCTTGTCTTGCCCCATCCATTTTGTCAAAGCATTCAGGTATTTTTTACAGCGTTGCCTCGTCCTTGCTCTTTTTTTAATCAGTCTTACAGGTCATCACAAGTTCATTTCTTCTGATAACATGTCTTAAAAACACAGATTGCTGGAAAGTCTGCTGGAATAAAAGGCAGATTTGATACCCTTCTGTTACCATTTGTTGTTGTAACCCTATTTGCCCAAAATATTAACTAGACTACCCTTGAATTATCAGTTGAAGTTTTTCTGCAGTATAACAGCTGTAGCGTGGAAGACTTGATAAGAAGAGATGCGTGGCATGAAAGATGCTGACAGAAAGATGGCTGTCATTGACCTGGTGAAAATAAAAGGAAGTGAAATAACCACATTTAAAAAATCACCTAGTTTTTTTTTTTTTTTAACTTGAGTATAAACCTTCATATTGTTTGGGTAAATGGGAAGAGAAACAGACAGGTATCAGAAGGTTTAATCTTTATACTTTATGAATAAATTTTTTCTGTGTGGATTCCGAGCCCCATTTTTGCGCGCGGGGGGGGGGGGGAAATAGACTCATTGCCTTCCTAACAGCGTGTCATAAAAATTTACTAATTAGGAATGTATCTTTAGTAGTTAAAAGTTTTAGAACAAGACCAAAGTCCAGAAGTGGACGAACAGTCAGAAATTTTCCGCTGGAGTTTACAGCCAGTGGACACTAAGAAGAAGAAAAGGTAGAAATCAATTTTAAATTAATAGCTGACATGAATCAGTGATGTGGGAGTCTTATTTTAAATGTTCAACTCCCTGTGTGAGTTTCAGGAGCACTTTTTTGGAGAGGAAAAAACTGACCCACTGCTCCTTAACAAGACAATTTATTAAGGATGTATTGGGCTGAAAGTCACAGATATCACATTATAATTAATACACATTCTTTGCAGCATAAAAAAAACAGAGGTAATTAACAGGCATAAATATCCAATACTGAAATACAAGAAAAACCTCTATATGTCACAATTATAACGCAGAAAGGTTAAACGGAGTATCGTTGTTTAAAAATACTAATACTTCCTTTTTTTTGACAGAGTGTCTGATGAACTGAATTTAATATGGGGCGAGCATATGAGAGAAGTAAACAGTGGTAATGACATCCAAATAAGGAAGATTGAATACAAAAGCTCCTTTGCGACTCAGGTGAGTAAAACTAGAGGGTGACAAGTTGAGTTGTTATCTTTATATGTCATTGTAACTTTTATCATGGTAGCAATGACAGTGCACGCTCATATTTTTGGTCAGAGTCCTTAGGCAGAGAATAGTGACACTGTTAAATACCATGCATGTCATAAGGGAAAACTATTGTCTTAAGGGATGAGAAATTGATCGTTACAGTCTGGAGAGAATGGTTCAACAAAGAGTCACTAAGGAATCTGGTCAAAATTTTACACTCAGAGGACAGGCAAGACGGTCATATAATTAAACTACTACTACTGGTACCATCAGAATTAGAACTCTCTTCTGGCTGCTGAAGATGAGAATGAAGGGTTTATGTGAATGTTGAAAGTGCTGTGATGTTGGTTCTTAACTCATCTCATTTCAGCTGTTTGGATATGAAGGGGTTTAAATTATAACAGCGTAGGAAAAGGAATCAGAGTAACAGTTGGGCTAGAAAAGATTTCTGTTGAATCTGGTTGAGGCAGAGGAAGCTCAGAAAAGTATATAGTGCCAGAGTAATCCTATTAACACATGGTGAGTGGTTTGTTTCAGAAAGAGATAAAGATAGTACCACACTATGATCTTCAAACATAATGTCCAATTAAACAGAACATATCTTTAAAAAAAAAAAGCATATCTCTGAATCTTATCATGCATATATTATTATTATTATTTTTTAATTATTAGAAGTAGGAAAAAAATAATTCATAAAATCAGTGAAATAAGAACAGAATATTTGATAAATTGCATAACCAATTTGTAAGCTTTTGAAAATAACATTTGTTTGATCGTTTGTTCGTTTGTTATTGCCTTTTATTATTGCCTATACATTTCTAAGACAGCTGGGCATCATATACTACTGTGTCAAAATTGATAAACTGGTAAAGAAGCTATTATTGCGGGACAAAAATTGAAAGAAAAATAGATAATTATTATAGTGATTATAACCTGTTTAAGGAATTTTAAAATATTGTGCTATTTTTGTGTTTCAGTCATGTGAACTTAATTCCTTTTGCATATGTTTTGTAAAACTTGTTTTCTTCTTGTATTTGATTCATGTAAAATTCCTTGTTTGCATTTTATCCATGTAACATATTCTTTTCTTGTATTTCATCCATGTAAAATTATTGCTCCTTTTGTGTTTCATCCATGTAAAACTTTCTTTCATTATTTTTTGTGCATGTAAAACAAATTATTCAATCTCCCAAGATCATAACGGTTTCTGGGAGATGCATTAAGAATGTGGTCAGGAATCCTCAAGTATCTGTGATGCAGGTGGGTATTGTTTTTGTATATATAGATTCAGTTTTCATTATAATTTATATTAAGCCATTTATTTCACTGTTGATTAGCAACTTATCATTTGCAAAACTCGTAATACAGTGGATACCGTCTCATTGTGGAGTGCCTGGAAATGAGAAAGCTGATCTACTGGCAGGGGAAGGTGCGACAAAAGTGCAGCCGGATGTACCAGTCACATATCACCAAAAGAAAAGAATCATTAAATCGATCAGGAAACCACCAGCCACAGCACAAGACGACTATTTTATTATGGACAGACCAGAACAAGTTATTATCCTCTGCCTCAGAACAGGGCACAACCTATTACGTAACCACATGTACACAAAATTCAAAATAGGCGTAACAGCCATGTGCACCTGTGGAAAGATGCCCCAGACAGCAGAGCATGTACTCCAGGACTGCACCGAATTTGACACATTAAGGCAAACCTTTTGGCCAAAAAGAACAACAGTGGAACATAAACTCTGGACCACTAAATGAACTAACGACGACAGTGAAATTTATACAAGAGACAAAACTGCTGATATAGACAACTTATTTCAGGCGAACGAAAGAAGAAGAAGAAGAAGAAGATTTGTAAAATGTTATCATGTTTTTGAAAGGACCCTTTTTTTATGCCAATGATGCCCTAGGCATATTATATGAGACTCTATTTTAATAAACCCATCAACCCTTGCTGGGTGATGTGGTGTAAACATCACGCCAGCCTCCTTTATTTCCCAGGACATTATCTGGCATTTATTTCAGGCTGGGTCAGCCTGCGAGCAAAGATCAGTTCTAAGGGAAAATCTGTCTTAGTGCTTATTCAGACCTAAGACCTTCAGACTAGGATATGAGCAACTAGTCACTATTGCGGCACACATATAATTTTAGTGCCATAAAATTTTTATTTTTCTGTCTGGTATTCCCAGTTGAGCTAGGCTGTCAGTCAGCTCACACCAAGTTTTCATGTTTTTTGACATTTTACCCACCTCTCTAATTCATTTTTTTTTTAAATTTATTCAGTCAGTCTTTATTAGTTTGGTCCTGTGGGTTGCATTGCAAGGACATTCTAGTTATACTATCAAGTTTTCTCAGTATGTTTCCTTCTCAATGCTTCTTGTATCATTATGATTTTAGCTGTGTGTAAGTGATACTATTATATCAGAATGTAGTTAGCATCCTTTTGTACCTTCTCTCGATCTTTTGAACAAGTGATGTTTAAGTGTGGAAAACATGGTACTTGCATAAATGCGAAGAATGAGAAATTGCTGTTCAAATAAATTATTGGCATAATATATCTTCTGTCTTTCAGCTCACAGTGTGAGCATAAGTCCCCAGCCGGCTCACTAAAGTTTTAATTAAACTGACATCATAGCATGAGGGAATATCCATGTGTTCCATTCCTGTCTTCAACAGCCAGCAGTGGTGCCAGTAGCAGTCTGATTGTTTGTTTGTTTTGTCTTTCCTCTTAGTGTAGTGAGTATTGGCAAGATCCCCTAGTCTGTCCCCACAGACCTATTCTTTGGGAGACTGTGATGATCTGTTTGTGCCTCACTCTAAACCCTTTGTAGACTTGTTTGTGACTGGTTAGAGCTTGCCCTGAAAGTTGGCCATTGATTAAGTTAGGCAGTCTCATGCCAACTGTCCTTTGTCACCTCTTATGACTTACAGTAGTGATTGCCACCTATTTTGACTCACACAGCCCTTTTTGTAATCATTTTCTATGTCAGAGCCCCTTACTGTACCCTATATCTTACAAGTTAATGGTGTTTAGATAGAGATAAGATCAGGAATGAGATCATAAGAGAACAAGTCGGCACAGAACCAATTCTGGATTACATACAAAGACAGCAAGTGAAATGGTTTGCCCACTTAGAGAGAATGCCTTGTGACACCATACCATTCAAAGCATACATGGAAAGAGAAGAAGGAGGTAGAGCACGGGGTAGACCAAGAACAAGATAGAAGGATAACATCAGAGAAACTCTACAACAGCACGATGTGCCCATGGTCGAGGCAGCCAGAAGAGCTAGAAACAGAACCTTATATCTCCCTCGACACCCACAGCCGTAAAAGAGGAAGTGAAGAAGAAGAAGATATTGAATGTGACACAGAGTGCCATAGCAGGCCCATTCACTTTCATTATTTGTCAATAATTGTGGAGCTGGTGGCAGCAGGTTGTACTGTTTCTTAGCCTTTAACTTCATTCATTTTTTTTTAAAAATAATTTTTTTATTTCACTCTTTCTTAGAGCACTTGCGGAGCTTCTTAGGGGTGCACTCAGAACCCCTAGGGCCCCACTGAGCACCATTTGGGAACCACTGACTAACAGTGAAACTTCTTCTGTGTTTGCCCTTACAAGAGCAGTTGGCCTGTTGTTTTGATTTATAGCTAGGCTGCAAAATCTGCACTTTTTGGTCCAAAACATCCAGTTTGAGCAAACCACCAATTAGTCACCAATGGGGTTCAGAACCAATATAGGGAACTATTTACTTATTTTAGTGACCCCAGTAACACATGGGTGTCAGTAAATAACATGCTGGCTTTTTTCTGTGTTGTCCACTGAATGTCACTGAGCTGTTGTCATGCAACAAACATTTACATATAGCTACTTAAACAAAAGGCTGACACCTTTTAAATAATAACCTCAACATTATTCTTACAGTTTGCAGTCATATCTGTCTTTGCACTGATAGTTGGCGCTGTGTATTTTAAAACTAGCTCGTCCAAAGAAACGGCAATTCAGAACAGGTAAATATGATTCATTTTCAATACGCATACATTTTTGTATAATAATGTATATATATATATTTTACCTGCAAACATTTGGTGTCACCAACTGAAAAAAGAAGGCCAACCAGTGAGATGAATTAAGGTGGGTGATATCTGCACCAATGAAAACTCAAAGTCTCAGAACGCTGAAGAAGAAGAAGAAGAATGTGTATATTTTATTATAATGGGATAGTTTGCTAACACATCTTATCTTAAATTACGTCCTGTCTGACATCATCTGTCCTTTTAACATGCCAATCTGTCAATATTTGAACTCATTTGTCAACTATAAACAGTTCCATTTGTCAACTATAAACAGTTCCAAATGTCAACCATAAACAGTTCCATTTGTCAACTATAAACAGTTCCATTTGTCAACTGTAAACAGTTCCATTTGTCAACTATAAACAGTTGACAATTTTCAACTATAAACAGTTGACATTTGTCAATTGTAAACAGTTCCATTTGTCAACTATAAACAGTTGACAATTTTCAACTATAAACAGTTGACATTTTGTCAACTATAAACAGTTGACAATTTTCAACTATAAACAGTTGACATTTTGTCAACTATAAACAGTTCCATATGTCAACCATAAACAGTTCCATGTGTCAACTATAAACAGTTCCATTTGTCAACTACAAACAGTTCTATTTGTCAACTATAAACAGTTCCATTTGTCAACTATAAACAGTTCCATTTGTCAGTTATAAACAGTTCCATTTGTCAACTATAAACAGTTCCATTTGTCAATTGTAAATAGTTCCATTTGTCAATTGTAAACAGTTCCATGTGTCAACTATAAACAGTTCCATATGTCAACTATAAACAGTTCCATGTGTCAACTATAAACAGTTCCATGTGTCAACTATAAACAGTTCCATGTGTCAACTATAAACTGTTCCGTGTGTCAACTATAAACAGTTCCATGTTTCAACTATAAACAGTTCCATTTGTCAACTATAAACAGTTCCATTTGTCAAATATAAACAGTTCCATTTGTCAACATGCATGCCAGCCTTTTAATATCTGGGCCCATTATTTAACTTCTAGACATATTTATCCACATTTGAAACCATCTGTCAGCATTTGGACCAATTTATCAAAATGTTGGACCGATCTGTCCACATTCACCCATTTATCAACATCTGGATCCCTCTCTCTATATCTAGCTATTGTCAGGACTCGGTTACCATACAAACCTGTCTTTCTTCATCTGGACTCATCTTTCAACATCTGGACTCATCTTTCAAAATCTGAACTCATCTTTCAACATCTGGACTCATCTTTCAACATCTGAACTCATATCTGAAAATCTGGACCCATCTTCCAACATCTTGACTCATGTCTAAAAATCTGGACCCCTCTTCCAACATCTGGAATGTCTAAAAATCTGGACCCATCTTCCAACATCTAGAATGTCTAAAAAACTGAACCCATCTTCCAACATCTTTACTCATGTCTCAAAATCTGGACCTATCTTCCAACATCTGGACTCATATATCAAAATCTGAACCTATTTGTTAGCATCATGTCCCTTCTTTTAATACCATACCCCTATCTATTAACACCCTGCCCTGTTTATGATCTGCAACAGTCCATTATTAGCACCTATCAAACATCAGGACCAGTTTACCTGGTCATGTCCACATTTATTCACATCCTGCCATTCCATGTGTCTTTTTCCCAAGCCCTTCCCACTCCCCAGTGTAACCATGACATTGATACAGGGATTTCATGTATACCATAATTATTAATTTCCTTTTCTTTTACAACAGAGTTGGAGCTTTCTTCTTCATCATCATGAATCAAGTGTTTGGCAACATGTCGGCAGTAGAGCTCTTTATTAATGAAAGGGCAATCTTCATGTGAGTATACAGACACAGCACACCTCAACCAATTTCATACATCTCTGTATGACCATCTTTATTATTTCACACTCACTCTACTCTCTCTCCAAATGATCATCTTTAATATTTCTCACTTATTCAACTCCCTCTCTATAATAAAGACTTTAATATTTCTCATTCAATCCACTCTCTCCCTGCATGACCATCTTGAATATTTCTCACTCAGTCACCTCTCTCCCCTTCCTCCCTAAATGACCAATTTACTACTCCTTATTCAATCAGCTTCCTCTCTATATGACCATCTTTAATATTCTTTACTCGGTCAGCTCCTTCTGTTTATGACCATCTTTAATATTCTTTACTCAGTCAACTCCCTCCTTAAATGACCATCTTTAATATTCATCACTCGGTCAACTCTCTCCCTATATCACCATCTTTTATATTCCTCAGTCAACTCTCTCCCTTTATGACCATCTTTAATATTCCTTATTCAGTCAACTCTGTCCCTTTCTGACCATCTATAATATTCCTCAGTCAGTAAACTCCCTTCCTGTATGACCATCATTATTTCTCCTCACTCAGTCAACTCTCTGCCTATATGAACATCTTTAATATTCCTCACTCAGTCAACTCTCTCTTTATATGACCATCTTTAATATTCCTCACTCAGTCAACTCTCTCTTTATATGACCATCGTTAATATTCCTTACTCAGTCAGCTCCTTCTGTATATGACCATCTTTAATATTCCTTACTCAGTCAACTCCTGTAAATGACTGTTTTAATATTCCTTACTCAGTCAACTCTTTTCCTATATGACCATCTTTATTATTTCTCCTCACTCAGTCAACTCCCTCTCTAAATGACCATCTTTATTATTCACCATCTTTAATATTCCTCATCCAATCATCTTCCTCCCTGAACTACCATCTTTAACATTCTTTAGTCATTCAGTAACAAGAGCAAGCATTAGTTACTCCAACCCTTTATGACTAGTTTTCCTTAGCCATTAGTGAATAGGGAAGATTATCGTCACAGTACTCTGGACAGATCCATAGGTGCTCCAGTCTCCTCCTTAAAAGTTCCACCCACCATCTTCCTGAGTCATTTTATACAAGTAACTGTCTTCAGTCAGTTTCTCCCTCTCTTTGAGACCACTTTTAATATTCCTAACTCAAGTAACATCCATCATGTACTCTCTTCCTATATAATTGTGTTTCCCTGACAATAAGGCTAGGTCTTATATTAATTTTGTACCCAAAAAAATGCACTAGACTTATTTTATACTTTTCATGTACACAAATTTATCCATTCTTCATATTAGCATGTCCTCGCGGAACCTCGCTGCCATAACAACCCTCCGGAAAACCTTCCTATCATGAGCAAGATGTCCTGCGTCTTGATACACCCATATGGAGATCATCTGCCACATCCTGCACCCATCTTCTCTGGCCTTCCTCTTCCTCTCTTCCCAGGCATATACCCCTCCATTATTGTTCTCTCTAGACTCCTCCATGACGTTTCAAGTGACCAAAATATTTCAATTTTCTTTGTTTTATTGTCTTTACTAGCCAACCCTCTTCAATATTCAGCTCTTGAAGTATGGATGCATTTGTTCTTTTCTTTACCCAAGATATTCTTAGAACCTGTCTGTAACATTTATATTCAAATGCATTTATGCGCTGTTCCGCTTGTTTAGTAAGTGTCCAGGGTCTCACAGGCGTATGTTGCAATGGGAAAGATGCATGCTCTTAAAAATCTGACCTTTGTAATTCTATCTGTACAATTCCATAATTTATTCCAGTTGTTTTAGTCTTTGAAGAGCAATTGATAGTCGCCGTTTAATTTCTTTCATTGTGTCACCATTGTTGGTAACCAGTGACCCAAGATATTCGAAATTTTCCACCACTTCCAATCTTTCCTCATTAACATATATTTCCTTCTCCATGGCAGTTTTTGTTTGTATGCATTATCTTTGTTTTTGCTGTGTTAAGAAATAAGTTATGATTTTCACTATTTCTTTGGAGTGGAGGTTAATAAGTTTTCTAAAAACCATTTTGTGATGTTGATAGTAATACTGTATCATCAGCATAACGAATTTCTGGTATTTCATGACCACCGATGTTTAGGGCATCATATTGTTCCTTGTTTATATCATCTCTTACATTTCTCATTTATATTTTCGGCGTACAGGTTGAACAAATACGGTGACAGCACACATCCCTGACGGACTCCTTGCTTGATGCCAAACCAGTCTGATGTCTCTCCATCTATTCTGACTGCTGCTTGTTGGTCTTGATAGAGCATTTTAATGAGCTGCACTATATGTGATGGAAAGCCCATATTCCTCATGATTTCCCAAAGCTTCTGATGTTGTACACAGTCAAATGCTTTTTGAATAATCCACAAAACATTTTACATTAAATTCTCTACATTTCTCTATTATTAAAACGCATGTTGAATATATGATCTCTTGTTCCTCTTCCTGTCTAAATCCAGCCTGAGCTACATTAATCTCTTCTTCCATTTTCTTTTGCAGTCTTCTCATTATAATTTTTAGTAGAATTTTACTTGCATGACTGATCAGGGCAATAGTTCGATAGTTTGTACATAATTTCAGGTCACCCTTTTTTGGTATTGGAATGAAGATAGTTCTCTTCCAGTCTTTTGGCCAAATACCATATTTCCATATCTTTTCACATAATGCATGATAGATTTTTATGCTTTCTTCTCCTCCCGCTTTAATCAATTCAGCTGGTATCTCATCACATCCAGGTGATTTACCATTTTTCAGGCTCCTTATTGCCCATGAAATTTCATCTAATGAAGGTTCAGGTAAATTAATATAGGTACACAAATATACATTTAATTAAGTACAAAACTATGCATTAATTCCAGTAGAAACCATACACATTTTTTGGCCGTAGAAAACACCACTGGAATCATGTACTGGAACGTCTTTATAATGCTGTTGATCTTAACTAGGGGTAATATTTGGGGTTACAATTATATAATGCGCATTTAGAGGAGTATGCTAGGGCTTTTTTTTATGGTTAGATCTTTTTTGGGGAGAAACAGTATATATATTGATATTTTACAAGTAACTTTCCTCAGTTATTCCTTTTCTGTATTAGCAGTTGTAATTTCTTGGGGTCATCCTATAAACAGTAACAATCATTAGTTACACTTTCCTGTATGACTAATTAATATTCCTGACTATTTAGTAACAACTAACTGTAATCACATACACCATGCTTTTGTGTCATGACCAATTTTTTTAACATTTCTGATGTATTCCGTAACTTTCATCAGTTACTCCCTCCATCTATGACCACTTTTAGTTTCCCTGAGTTATTCTATAACCAACTGCCATCTGTAAATTCTCCCTCCATATCTTACCACTTTTAACATATGCAACATATTTAATAAGTAAGAACTATCAGTTCCTTCCACCCTCTATTCTTTAGGGCTTGCTCTGAAGTGATCTTAACCTGATACTAAAATACCATCTCCATGGCAACGGTTATTATATCGCGCTCTGTTGTGCCACTTCCAGTTCAGAAGCCATTAGGGTGCAAAGCTAGTGTTTCTCCTCCTTCTCAATATCCTTTTTATTCTTACCCGCCTTCTTCTCCTCTCCCTGCGGCATTCACTTTTAAAATGGTATTTAGCAAATTGTATTGTGGTTTACAGCTTGTGTTTCCTAGAGCAACAACTTTTGCGTCTCATCGAGCTAAAAAATACAGTTTTGGGAGAAAAGCTGTTATAGAAACAACTAGAAAAAAAAGGGTTTACGTTACTGAAGAGTGGGATAGGAAAAGTAAAGAAGTGTGTGTATAATATAGTGTAACCAGTGAACTTTAGGGGGAGTTCCTTGGCACTGAAAGAGTTTACAGGCTTCAACTTGATGCCAGCAGAAGGTTCCACTGCAGATAAACATATTTCTTCTGTTTGTAGGTAATGAAAATCCTCATCATCCTTTAATGCCATTGTATGTCACATAGAACTCACACAGTCTATTCATTTGTTCTGTCCTGTATAATGAAAATCAATTAACTTTTAAGTCTTTTTACCCATTGAGAGGTTTTACCATAACTCATCCTCTCCTTAGATTGTGCTACCTTAACTAATTTGTTTTTAAAAGAGTAGGAAATTATAGGGAAGAGAAGGGGTAAGAAAAAACAAATAGTAAATGTCAGCTTCACAAAATTGATCACAATAAACAAACAAAGGATGTTGTGGCAATTAGCATTCATCAGCACATAAAAAAACAACACAGCTCACGTACACAAAAATGCACTAACTATGAAGTGACTACATAGGCCTATTATGTACTAAATAAATGATACTTATCTGTGTCCCTGGCGAAAAACGTCGTTAAAGAGAATGAGCAGGACAGGTACTAACCTAAACCGGTAGGCAGTTCGGAATTTGGGGTAAATGTTATGAGAAGGAATGGACTCTAGAAAGGTGATGACTGGCAAGATTGATGGAAAGAGAGTAGAGGGAAGGCAAGGAGATAAAAGCCTGGAGCACTTGGCTATGTGGATGTGGGAGGGTAGGGAGGGGATGATACAAAAGCACTGACCTGATTCATTACTCTGGTGATCATGTGAGATGGCAAAACATGATTGCCTACACTTATCAATAGGGTACATGATGATGGTGATAAGGATGATGGCGATGATGAAGGCAGTAAAATAATACTACAAGACAGATAGGGTAATTTTTAATAATGTATTTATTAGTGTAACAGTTGGAAAGGGAATAAGTTGTTGAGTAAAGTATGTTCTGTATCTCAACACCAACAAGGGTACAATGACTGCTTGGTTCGTTGACACTCTTCTGTCTATCTAGACAATAATGCTATATTGTGGTAGAGAATGAATGAACGAACTAACTTTATTTTTAAAAGGTTACAAGAGAAGATGAGTAAGAATCACAGCCAGTTAAGGCAAGGGATGAAGTTACTCCTCTCAGTAAGCAGAGTCTGGACACTGTTATAGAAAATGGGTTGCCCATGCAGCACTATCCCTCTGTCAGCCTGCCTTGTTTACTCCAAAATAATGGTAACACCAATACGTTTGGGGGGAAAAAACAATAGTTATGAGTTATGATTTGGGTTATCTTCACAGCACTCTGGATACGTCCATAGGTGCTTAGATTGCCCCTCAACATAAACATCAGCGTCCTGCGGTTGATAATTCCAGTCCTATGTTGGTTGGCAAGACTTCTCATGTGACTGATATGCTTCTTATGCTTGGGTGTGCCAATCTTTACTCCCAATTCTTGCACTCTTAGCAAAGATATGGATGTGCTGCTCCCAAAATCCTCCAAACGCCCTACTTCTCTAATGGCTTTAAAAATGTCTGCATGACCCATAGGTCAGCCCTTTGTAACTATGGCAGAGCTGGCTAATCTGTCGACTTTTTATTGACGATGACACTCGCATGCCCTGGGACAAAGATGAAGGTAACTTCATGCACAGTGGAGTTTTGCATTAACTCGATCCACTGTCTGCGTACAAAGCCCGCCTCGACCTGCCGGATCATGCTCATGAAATCACTCAGAACACACACACTTCAGAGAAAAAAAGCATGCGGCAGAAGTTGCCATAGAAGAGCAGTGCTTTATCGGTCTGACTATCAGAGCTTCCCTCCTAGACCAGTTGCCAACCAAGGCTAAGGGATTGTTCTGCCCTGCCATGCAATTAAGTTTTCAGGTTGCATCTCTTCTTCCTAGGATAAGGCTAGTATCCTTCCCAGTGCACGTCTTCCCTGAAGCCATTGGCAATGTGAGGTATCATCTTTGGTGTATGACACAACCAGTTACCAGGTGCAGACTGAGGCAAAGTATGTCTGTACGGACACTTACCTTTTATAACTGTAATGTTTTCTACAGCCATGAAAATGTGAGTGGTTTCTACCGAGCCTCCGCCTACTTCCTGGCAAAAGTCTTCTGTGATGTCATACCAATGAGGTTGATTCCTGTGATCATTTTCTCAAGCATCGTTTACTTCATGGTTGGTAAGTTACAAATGGTTTATCTGTAACCGAGTTACGTATGTTATATTATAATTGAGTGTTGAATATTTACTGTGTTAAACAGCCAAAAGCCTATGGTGAAACATCAGCAACTTGAAGTGAAAATACAGAGACCATGCATCTTTACTGTGAATCATGAACTGTTGTGCAGTTACTAAAAGATAATGGAGCTTTTCAAGTTACATGTTACAAGAAGTTTCTTAAATGACTGTAGACCAAGAAAAAGGCCATTTCTGACATTCTTTAGGATTAGAACATAGAGGACTGTCTGACTCATAGATAATTTCATTTCTTGGAAACTAAAAATGTTTTGGTCACACTGAACACAATAAAGGTTTGGAGAGAACAGTATTGGAAGACATGGTTCCTGGAAGAAGACACCCTGGGCATGAAAGTTATTGTTCGAATCTATTTAGACCTATACATGACTTACATTAAGTAAAAGTTTAGGATATAGTAAATCGGCAGAATCAGAAGTTCAACAAATGATTCATGACAGTTCCCACCCAAGTGATGTGATTATCTATACAGATGGCTCTGTGTTGAGGGGCAGGCGAAGTGCATGGAGGTTCATAGGAAAGGCGAATGGACTTTGCCTAGTGCACAAAGCCTTGCATATAATATCACAATGTTTGGTTTGAGAATGGAGTTGGAGGCAGTCTCTGCTGCTTTCTGCTGGCTTGAGAATCAGCTGTACTCACTTGCCGTGATTGTAACTGACTCACAGAGCATGTTGAGAAAGGTGAAAACAGGCATGCTTCGTGCAGAGTGGCAAGCATTACTTCAGAGGTCCCGGGTAGTTAGCTTTCTTTGGATAATTTCTCCAGGTATGCCAGTGTGTTTAGAAATGAACAGGCAGATAGACTGGCTAGCTCTGCACCACTTGGTGGTGATTTGATGTATGACAAATTAGATGTTGTGAGGGCCCTTTGGGAGCGAGTAAACAGTGCGGAGGCGCTGATACATCATTACGATCTAAAGAGAACAGCGTTGCGAGGAGTTACCAGGGAATCTGGTCAACGCTCAACACTCAGGGAAAGGATGAGACGGATATACAATCAAGCGGTTACTGGTACCATTGGAATTGGAACTCTTCGCTTGATGCTGAAGATGGGGACTGAGCACTTATGGGAGTGCCCCGAGTGCTGTGATGTCGATTCTTTATCCAACATTCAACATGAAGAATATAGTGAGTTAACCCTTTCTGAGAACACTAAAACAAATGGGTCATCAACCTGTGTGAATTCCCAAAAACATCCTTATGGACAACAAACATTTTATACAGGCCTCTAATAAATAAAAAAAAATTTTGAATAATTTACGTTCTCAGTATTTTTTTCTAAATGTATAAAGAAACATGGGGAGTAATCAATAAACATGAACAAAGTAAAGCAGTCAGTAGAATACGTTTCCCTAGAAATAGCAAAAGTTAATGTCTGACGTTTGGTGCAGGAGAGCCTAACATACGATACCACAACATCCAGCTTAAGAATGGAGGTGGAGGCAGTCACTGCAGCTTTCCGCTGGTTAGGGAACATGACATAAACATACATCATGATTGTAACTGACTCAGAAAGCATGCTGAGAACAGGCATGCTTCGTGCAGAGTGGCTAGCTTCGCTGTTGAGGTCACGTCTGAGTATTGTCTGGATCTTTTCTCTGGGGAACGCCGGTGTGTTGGGAAATAAACAAGGGGACAGACTGGCTGGCTCTGCACAACTTGGTGGAATATTGATGCATGATAAGGCAGACGTGGTTAGGGCCATGGGAGAGAGTGTGTACACTTCAGAGGAGCAAAATGGATCACCACAGTCTGGTAAGATTGATGCAGCAGGGAGTGACGAGGGGTTCTGGCCAATGCTTGCTGCTCAGGGGAAAGGCAAGACAGATGTTTAATCAGAATGCTACTGGCACTATTAGTATTGGAACTCTTCGCTGGCTGCTGAAGATGGGGATGGAGCGCTTATGTGAATGCCCCAAGTGCAGTGGTGTTGGTTCTTGAATCAGTTCCCTGAACATAAACAATCTTTATTGAATGGCTGTGACCCCTGTCACTGAGGCTGTAGAAAAATTTGACATCAGCATGGCTTTAAAAAAGCCATTTCATTTACAAGACCACCACCCCACTCTTTCCATTCGCATGCACACACATACACTTCCCTTTTAAATGCTATTTACAGCAAAAAAATATTTGTCTCAAAGACTCCATGCAGGTAGGTATAGAACCAATGACATTAAACTATGCTTCTCTGAAACATATCACAACAGACTTGCCAGTTTCACAGCCATTATGGGAATGGGTCAACAGCAGAGTAACTGGCTTCTCGGAGTAACAGTGCTAGAGCAGTACCAACCTGGGACTGAAAGAGTTAAAATGTTTTTGCAGCATGTGTTATTTTTTATTTTAATTATATAATGGATTCATGCTAATTTGTTATCTTTTAAAATATTACAGCATTTGCTTTATTTCATTTTCAGATTTCCGAGATGGAGCTGATCATTTCTTCTTCTTCAGCCTGAATCTGTTCCTAACTGCCCTTTCAGCATCTGCTCTTTCATTTGCCATCAGCTCAACTGTGAGGATATTTGCTGTGGCAAATCTTTGTTTAGCCCTGTCGTATGTTTTCATGATGGTAAGTTTTAAAGAAAATGATTTACACTTGTTAAAGAGTGTTTTAAAAATGTTATGTGAACCAGGCGCTGTCTCTACAATGAAGGATTACTGCAGTGGATCTCCAGTATGCTGTCTCTCATCCTGGTTGTACACTCTCTGAGACTTCAGTTAACCATCTTTTGATATTATGCTCCCAATTTCATCTCTGGCTACCTCTTGCTTAATTGCCTTTGACTTCGCAGCCAAATGTATACAAAATTTAACATCAGCAAATCAGCTATGTGTACATGTTGATTAGCACCTGAGACAACAGATTACGTCCTTCCTGACTGACCTAAATACAAAATATCAAGTCCAAAATTTTTGGCCACGAGAAATGCCGATGCAAGTTAAACTTTACACGTCGCTGACTGCATTACAACACACTATGAAGTTCATACTAGAGACAACATTGCAGATATAGATAATCTATATCAAGGGAATGAAAGAAAAACAAAAACTTGCCTTTAACTTTTCCTTCAGTATTGTTATAAGACTATGTTTTTTAATATAGCAAAACATCTGTATAGATTTTGTTGTTGCTTTCAGTAACTCTTTATATTCAGTAAGAAACGAACGAACAAACTCCCTTTATATTCCTATAAATAAATTCTTCTATCTTCTATCTTTCAACTTCTTTCTATGAGTGCCGATCAATACACTTTCTGTTACTCGATTAATTCCCTTTATATTCAAGGGTTAAGAATTGGGTACGCAAGCCCGTCTATTATTCTGCCCTTCTGTTCTCCCTCCTTTCATACATCATTTCATTCAGGCATCACATAATAGTAAACATTATCAGTAGCATCAAAATATTCGATACAAGCACTGGAATGTGCACCTTTTTAACTATAGTAAACCATAGTAAGCTGAAATATTTTGGTCATATCAAGCGCCAGGACGGATTAGAAACAATTATAGCAGAAGGCATGGTGCCTGGAAGGAGGGGCAGGGGCCGACCGACACGAAGATGGGCACAGGTTATAAGTGACTCCCTGAGTATGAAAGTACATGAGGCGGGAGAACTGGCTAGAGACCGAGTTTCTTTCAGGTAGACTGATGAGAGTGATGTTCTGCAAAGGACCTGCTACATGATGATGATGGAAACCGTAGCAGCCGTAAAAGAATTTGGAGGCCATCGAGACACATACTGTGGATACCATGGGTAGCTAGAGTGACTAACATCAACTGCCTGGAAATAGCTGATGAAATTAGAAAACTGTTTACAACTACAAGAAAGAGGGAGTCAGTGTTCTTCGGTCATGAGATGAAAAAGAGGCACCGGACAACATCAGGATGACTAGGAAAGATCAGTAGTTAAAGAGGCAGAGGCAGACCAGCAGAGAGGATGTTTGATGGCCTGAAGCTATGGTATGGATAAATATCCTCAAATGGGGAGTTGATTAAAAATACAGGTACCTCAGAAAAAAAGGACCCTTTTTCACGCCTTTAGGCGTATAGGGCATATAGGGCTAGACCTATATTCTTATAGACCAACGGCACAAGATGGGTGATGTGGTCAGCATCACGCCGGCCGCCTCTACTCCCTGGGACTGCACCCGGTACCCACTCAAGGCTGGGTCGACCTGGGAGCCAAGTTCATTTCTCAAGAGGTACCTCAGAATTCAAATATAATTCATTCTGAGACGGCATATAGTGGTGGACCTATATTTCTGTATACCAGCTGGCATTTAGTGGGTGATGTGGTCAAAGTCAAGCCGCCTGCATTTACCTCTCAGGATGTTACCATTACCTGAACCCATTTTAGGCAGGGTCAACTTGGAAGCCATGGTCAATTGAAAAAAATAATATATGATTCACTATACAGTTGAACTTGTGACCTTCAACACAAGTGAGCATGTAGCCACTACTCTGTCTCCCAAAATGTTGTAAGATATTTACTATTTGTTGTGAGACACTTAAGAAATTATAGTAAAACCTCATTAATGCAAAGTCTCTTGAAAATAACACTCGGTAACATACAGTTTTGCTGCCTGAGTTACTGAGTTTAGTGCTTGGTGCAGCCCTGTGAGCTGTGTTTTTCATGTGGAATCCTTTCATTTTTTCAGCGGTTGTGTGGGGGGTATTCAATATGGCCAGTAGCCAGTTTACGTGTGAGCTGGTGAAATACCTAATGTGGTGGTTCTACGCGCGTATAGCCAACTTATCGTACCCAACTACTTCCATCAACGATGGACGGCATTTCTGGTAGTGACTATTGGCTTTGTCATCTCTAGCAACTGTCAAGTGCATTTACTGCGTGCACATATTTATAGATTGTGCGGGAACTAATTGTTTGTTCTCCAGTTTTTTTTTTCAAATTGGACGGTGAGGGACATTTCATTTGATTTTCATTGGCACAGGAATGGAGCAAGTATGTGGTGACCCGATTGCAGGGAAGTTGAAACCTCAACTAAGACTCGGTAACATAAAACAATTTTTGGTCCCAGCAGGAATGTATCATTATTATTAGTCCACAGTTAGCTCAAATGTTTTAAACGCAAACTCGACTTATCAGACCCTTTGAGTTAATGAGGTTTTACTGTATGCATTTAAGGATTGTTTTCACAGTATCTGATGAATTAAATTCAGTTTGGAATGACCATATTAGGCAAATAAAGAGTGGTAATTCTGTGCAAATAAGAAAGATTGAATACAAAGCTTTATGCTGTGGCTGGACTAAATCAACTTTGTTGTATTATCTGTTTTTCCCCAACAGTTGTTTAGTGGATTGTTGATCAACATTGGAGACCTGGCGGAATGGCTTAGATGGATCAAATACCTGAGTATATTCCGGTACAGTTTGAGTGTGAGTATTTATCTGTTTCCTCTTATTATATATAAGTAATTGGTGCTAATATCACAGCTGTAATGTAAACAGGCACACTATATTTACGCCACTTGGATAAACAACAGTTATGAAGAAGAAAAAGAAATATTATTAATGTTTGAAAACTCATCTTATGCCAGTAAAGGTAAAGTAAGACTTTTTTCCTGGTCAGGTTTATGCTGTGAATCTCAGATTTGTATAGCCTGATAAGGACACAGTGGGCAGACCAGTATTTAGGATGTATGACACCTCTGTGCAGTTGTTTATTTTACACCCCCCTCTTTAAATTTTTACAATGTTTACTACTGTTTATATTGTACTGCTCTCATAATTTTGCAGCCCCCTAAATTTTGCCACCCTCTGCAGCTGCACATCAATCCTCATTGCACACATAAGTCAGAAGCTGCACATGTTCAATTAATTCTCATCATGCACATAAGTGAGAAGCTACATATGTTCAATCAATTCTCATCATGCACATAAGTGAGAAGCTGCACATGTTCAATCAATTCTCATCACACACATAAGTGAGAAGCTGCACATATTTAATCAATTCTCATCACACACATAAGTCAGAAGCTGCACATGTTTAATCAATCCTCATCACGCACATAAGTGAGATGCTGCTCAAGTTTAATCAATTCTCATCACGCACATAAGTCAGAAGCTGCACATGTTTAATCAATCCTCATAACGCACATAAGTCAGAAGCTGCACATGTTGCTTCTGCCCTGTCGGTGGATGACGTGATCAATATCGGGCTAGCGGCTTTTTCTTTCTAGGACATTTCCTCCTAGGGTCTTTGACCAGGAAGTCCAAGTTAGTTTTTTTTTAATGCCTGCATTGATGGGATTGCGACGTCCTTGGTTTAGGCATTGCGAGTCTGACAAACCACTGCTGGCTGCATGGATTTTTATCCTGGTATGTGGCGTTGCAGGTTGACCCAGCCTCAAATGGATACCAGGATGGCTGTCGTGGGGAAGTAAAGATGGCCGGCGTAATGCTGACCACATTACTCACAGAGTGCTGATAGTCTGTAAAAATATGGGCGCTCTTCCCATATACCTGATACGCCTAAAGGCGTGAAAGGGATCTTAAGTTTTTTTTTTTTTTACTTTACTTTATTGATGTGATTTGAACATACGACCATCTGTTTATTACTCCTAACAGCTCTTTTAAATTTTACATTTTCTTAGAGATGTAGATTCTTTCTTTATTCATAAAATGTGACCTATTTTATGTACATACATTTCCAGAGTCTTAATTTAATATTTTAACTGCTAGTTCACAGCAGTACATATATAGTCATCTCCTTGTGAGATAAAATTTTTCATTATTTGAAGCCGTACTCTGGCTCTTGCCAGGGGCTGCAATATATGGTCTAATGGCTGAACGCGGTTTCTGGGACCTCTCCACGGGGGATCCTCATCCGCATGATGGCATTTTGTGTCATCGGGTGTTTATCGCTTATGTGATGTCGTTTTGGGGTAAAATAAGATAGATAGAGGCTGTTAGTTCACATCATGTAGTAATGCTAGGTGCCAGAAATATGAAATGAAAATAAGCTAAGAAAAGACAGAGGCAATGGTGACAGGTAGACATCTCAATAAAAGTAAATGACACAAGAGTTGAAAAAAAAAAAGACAATTTAATTTGAATATCTAGGGTCAGTTTTCAGATCAAAAAAAAAAGAGAAGAATTGACAGAGAATCAACACACAGTGTGCTAACGCAAACCAGTTTCTTGGACAGCTAACACCACTTTTGACACCTAGAGGCATACTTCTGTATAGCAAGGCGAATCTGATAACTATTTTTTTACCAGCTTTATGCTATCAGTGTCAGACTTCAATCCTCAACATTTCTGAGTGCAAAATCATAACAACAGAGATGAGATTTCTTAGAAGAGCTGCCAGAGTAACACGAAGAGATAAAACTGAAAATGAAGAAATTAGGAGGTTAGGAGAGGGAAGGCTAACCCAGACAACAAATATCCGTAGAGGCTGGATGTGTTGGCCGAGAGGTGCACATGTCGCAGCCATGTTGTAAACAGGCATAACACATTTACATCTTCAGACGAATGCAAATGAAGAAGAAGTTAGGGCAGACACCAGTCACATAGCTTATTAATGAGCAACATATGACCATCTGTTGAAGTAACAAATGTCTTGACTCTGAAATTAATATACACATCTCTTGTACATAAGAAATACAGAAATGGTTACTCACAAAGATGATCATATTATTGTATTTTTCTCATTAGGCTCTGAGCATTAATGAGTTGAAGGATAGAGAATTCTGTAATGTCTACAATGGAACTAAAGAATGGTAAGTTGTCTTTTGATAATAATGTATTACACAGAATGTGTATTATTTTAGTATTCCTTAGAGGCAAGAGGAAGACAGCCAGAGAGATACCTGGCAGCTTTTTGTTATGGCAGGGGAGGGTGTTGTGCACTAATTATTTATGGGATTTGAGATCACAAGGTATAGAGAATACTGAAAGAGAAGTTTGGCTGTTCATGTAGTCAGCTAGGCACTTCTTTTTCAGCATTCTGAATCCTTGAGGTTCATTACTGGAGATATCACCTGCCTCCATTCATCTCTCTGGTTGGCCTTCTCTCTCTGGTTGGCCTTCTATTTCCAGTTAGTGACACCAAGTGTTTGTAGGTCTGTCTCAAAGTTATCACTCCAAGATTCATTGTCTTCTTGGTCTGCCTCATGGTCTACAACCATTCATCTCCCTTGTGTATAGTTTTTACCTCTCTGTCATCTGAAATTCTGTAAGTATGCGCCGCCGTTTGAGTCTGTTAGCTCTCATGATGCCAGTGATCATTATGATTTAAAGATTTAAAGAGATTATGAATTTCTTTGCTGCTTCTCATTCTCCATTCCCTGCTGTTTGCATCTTTGATGGGTTCAAAGATTCTTCCTAAGACTGTTTTAGAAAATTTAGCTTCATCTCTTTTAACTGTGCTCCAAGTTTCAGAGTCATATAAAACGACTGGTTTTATCAACGTTTGTATATTTTGATCCTGGTGTTGCGAGATAGAGACTTTGACTTTAGCAGATGTTAAAGGGGATAGTATACTTTATTTCCACACTGTATTCTATATTGTATTTCCTCTCTCAGCACATTGGAACAGTTGAAGCTTGCACCCAAGTGCTTTTATTTTTCCGCTCGTTTGATTTTTATATTATCGACTTGTATGTGGCCAGAGTTTATATCCTTTCCATGCCTTGTTATTATCATGTATTATCTTGATTGAAAACAGGCAATTGAAGATGATAATTTCTTAATGATCATGAAATGGAAAATAAAGTTGGGTTTGTGAAAGAGTTGTTTTAATCAAATGATTTTGCTGCATTGTTTCTTTACTTTTTTAGCTTTAGCCGGGTATCTTCTTGTCTTCTACATTCGCCCTTAAATGGGCGACTGGCACATTGTGATTTACACCTGACTTGAGATACCTGCACCTCTTGGCCTAAACCATTTGATTCAGCAAACCCCTAATTAGTTGCTTTTTATGTCATGCTTGTTAAGCAGTAGTGGGTATGTCTCCCTCCACAGTAACCTCCAATGGGGCCCTGGAATCCACTCAGAGTGTTCCAAAAGATATCACTAAAAGATATGATAAATTCTAAGACATGATTTCCTGTACTGAGCTCTGATGCATTGTTTTTTTTATTTTGACCCTTTGTTTCCACAGTTCATTTGGCAACATCTATTTGAAGCAGCAAGACATAGCCTTTGAGGAGTCATTTGATCTCTGGCAAAATGAAGTTGCTTTGGCTGCCATGGTTGGAATTTATCTGATCTTAGCTTACATTCAGCTGCGCCGAATTAAAAAGTTGAAGTAAAAACAAATGGATGATCTAACCTAGATTAACTTGTTCAGTCTCTGACAGTTGCCACTGAAATTCATTTTATTCAACGCAGTTGTTGCTTTATTATGAAAAATTGCCAGTCCATACAGAAAGTAGAACTAGTTAGCTACACAATACTACCATCATGAATGGCAAGATGAACATTGTGACAAGAAAGCATTCATCAGTATGTGAAACAAACAGATAATGTTACAATTGCAAGCAAAAATACATCAAATAACTTAGCCCTTTGGTAAGTCCTATAGAAAAATATCCGTGTTTGAACAGTAGACACTCACATTCACATATCGTCACAAGAGCAAGATACTGGGCAGAAACTGACCAAAGGAGGTGAAATGGATAGGTGGGGGTTAAGAGATTGCCACAAAGAACATAGCTGAAAGCTATTATTTAAACTAATAAATTTTTTTCAAAAAGAGTTTATAAAGTTAACTTTACTGAATAACTATAGGTGAGATAAAACTGAATAATATAACAACCGGATGAGGCACACAAAGTTAAGTAAAATAGATTATTAATAAAGATAATATTACATGACTCGTTGTGAATGAGTTTAATAATGAAACTCAGTTACTTTACTTTTTTAGTACAAGACAGTTGTAGCTTTAACAATTTCAGTCTTAATGTATCTACTTTGGAACAACAGTCTTTAATTTAAGCTCAGTGAATTAAAAAGTAGAAATCTGGATCAGGGTGAATAAAGTAATCGCAGTGATAGAGCTTGTCAGTTAGACAGAAGTTTGGTAACGTATACCAAATATGGAGTAATCAGAAATTGTATCTTCTTTTTCTTTGTGTTCAGTGGCTGTAAACTCTAATATACAATTCTGGATGTTTGTCCACATCTGGACTTTGGTCTTGTTTCAGAACTTGAGTTTTACGTGCACGTCTTTTTTAAAACTCCGGTTTATTTCTATGGAGACTTTTGGTTTCCTGTCTCTTAGGCCGATGCACTCTGACATAGAAGATTATACCTGACTTAGTCGTGTTTTTATAACATGCTTGTAAGGGAAGACGTGGGTCTGCTCTTGTTATTCCCAAAAATGGTATCCCTGGAAGCCACATGGGAATATAAATGTGTGGTCCCCTGTGTGGGTTCCAGGGCCCTATTATAGGGAAAACAAGAATAGACTCACTGCCTACCAAAAAGCATGTTGTAAGAGTTGACTAATTGGGAGCTTCTTTTGAAGGCGGAGTGCATCTGCCTGAGAGGAAAGGAACCAACAGTCTGCACACAAATGCATCAGATCTGTCAAACGGATGCACACACAACACTCAGGTTCTGGAACAGGACTGCAGTCCAAAAGTGGACGGACAACCAGAACTTTCCACCAGAGTTTTTACAGCTGGTGAACGCAAAGAAGAAGAAGATAAATGTGTGGTTAGTTGTCTAGTTCTGAAAGAATTACTCTTCTTCTTTTCATTCTCCCTTCCAGGGGTTTACAGATGAGAAAGCCTGTTTGAATGAAGGCTGTAATGCAATGCATGCCCTGCCTCCCTTTTCTCTTGATTCATAGAGCTTTAGCTGAAAACTAACTGGTCCCATCTCCCTGTTGCATGGAGGGAGCATGTCTGCAGCATGTTCAGTATTTAGGGTGCCTGTCCACATGGGCTCAGTTCGGAGTCCCCATTCTGGAATCTCCTGTACATGTGGCTGCAGAGCCTGTTGTGTCCAGTTGATAGTCTAAATATTGTGGTCTGTTTTACAACTTCTCCAACTGGAATTGTGTGAGTGCTACAGCCCTAACCGCTAGGGTGGAGCTGTTTATGTCACAACTGTAACAGTATAGAGTGGGTTAATGTCACAACTGTAACATTCGGAAAAGAATGGTTTAATATTAAATTGTAACTAATGGAAAAAGATGGTTTAATTTAAACTGTAACAAATGGGATAGGATGGTTTAATGTTAAACTGTAACAAATCGGATAGATTTGATTAATTTCACTACTGTAACAAGCTGGATAGTCGATTAATGGCGCTACTGTAATAAATGGAATAGATTCAATTAATGTCTCTACTGTAACCTTTAGGATAGAATGGTTTAATCTTAAACTGTAACACACAGGATAGATTTGATTAATGTCACTTCTTTAACGAATGGGAAAGATTCAATTAATGTCACAAATGTAACAAGTTAGATGGTCGATTAATGGGACTACTGTAACAAATGGAATAGATTAGATTAATGTCACTACTGTAAAATTTAGGATAGAATGGTTTAATGTTAAATTGTAACAACCAGTATAGAGTCGATTAACATCCCAGCTAGATGGTTACAGGGCATTAGAAGTATTTCACGCATGAAATAACCAATACATACATAGTGTTTTGTTTGGTATGACTGAGTAAAGTAGCCATGATAGTTTAAGATTCCCATGATTTTCAGTTTCCATGTATATGAATACAAAATTAAACAGCTAAGATTGTGCCAGATTATCATAATTATGGTTTTCATTCAGATGTAGCTGTGATATTATTCTGTGGTGTCGATTTTTTTTAAACAAACAAGCATATCTTTCATAAATGTGTTCTTGATTTTAATGTTTGTATTTTCACATATCTGTTTACTGTACATAAATTAAAACTAAAAGTGTCTCCAGACCAAGTAGGTCAAGTTGTTTACCCTATGCTCTGAGGGATATGGGTTCAGTTTCAGGCAGAATCAGGTTTGTGAGTGTATGTTTCAGAGATTCCTGGGAGTTGTCACTGGAGCTAGGGGGATCTGTGCTTTATATGTTACTCTTGGGAGGCAGACACTTTGCAGTAAGAGACTGAGTCATGTGGGTTAAAAACCGGTGCAGTAAAATAAATCCTCTCATTGTTAAACACTTTGTTTTTTAAACATTATTACTCCAATTACATATGCATACATTCATTATCGCATACCCATACATTCATTATCACATACCCATACATTCATTTTCACATATGCATACATTAATAGCTTAAAAAAATACTTTGATATTTTTTTTGGATGTTACTTTTATACCCTGAAGTTTCTTTATTTTTTAGATGGATTGTGCTAATTTGTGAAATGTTTAAATAAAACAAAAAATAGTTAGCAGTACTGCAGTCGTACTTCTGCTTTTTTTTCATTTTCCCTGTCAATGGTTTTCACATAAAAAGACCACAGGCCTCTGTGAAGGTCGTAGTGCTACATATGTCCTCCACTGATCCATCCAACTTGGTTTTCACCAGAATGCCAAATGGCCAGACCTGTGATCTTTCTACTGAATATAGATCTGGTCATACAAAGAGTTTGTTGATAGCAGGTTGACTATTTGGCTTTAATACATCAATCACTTGTCATCTTCGCATTAAAGGTTGGCTGCAATAGATCTCCATCATGCTCTGTCTTCTATCTTGGTTGTACACTGTCTCAGGCTGCTGTTCGTCCATCTCTTGATGTTGTCCTCCCACTTGTATCATTGTCTACCCCTTGCTCTCTTGTCTTCAACATGGTTTTTAAAAGAGTGTTATGTCTTTTAATGTGAGCAAAATACTTCACTTGTTTTATTTTTTTAATTTCTTTCTCAACTCTTTCATTTTAGACTGAGTTAATGTGGGAGTCAATGTCAGTTTTTATTCAAAATTTACCTTACCTGCCAGTTGACCTAACCTAAAATTAGTACCAGGTAGTGCCCTAGAATGTCATTAGAAGGAAAAGCGAGTATATTGTGACAATAGTGAAATTGGAGGTAATGAGAGGCAGAAAAATACAATAGAAAATAGCTGTGATGAAGGGTACTGGTCATTCCAATCTCATAACATCATGGTGCAGAAATTATCTGAAAGAGAACTGTTTACCTGCAGCAAGAAAAAAACCAGTCTGCGTAGTTGAACATGTCATTAGAAGGAACAATTAGTATGTTGTGACAATAGTGAAACTGGAGGTAAAGAGAGCAGGAAAAAAAGCGATAGACAGTTGAAGAGAACAGTTTATCTGCATCAGGAAAACACCAATTTACTTCTTTAAGCATGTCATTAGAAGGAAAAACAAGTATGTTGTAACAATAGTTGGAGGTAAAGAGAGGCAGAAGAAAATGTTACACAGTCAAATAGAACTGTTTACCCTTTTCAGGAGAAAAACCATTAAACAGTCAAATAGAACTGTTTACCTTTTTTCAGGAGAAAAACAATCTAAATCTTTAGGCATTTTTGCTAGAAGGAAAAACAAGGAGGCTTTGACAATAATGAAGTTGGTGGTAATGAGAAGCTGGGAAGAAAGAAAAAGATGGTGTTAGACCGTCAGTGAGAAGTGTTTACTGAATCAGGACAAAACCAGTCTACATCTCTGAGCATGAAGGAAAAACAAGTATTTTGTGATTGAAACTAATTGAAGGTAAAGAGAAGCAAGGAAGACAGAAAGAATGATGTTGCATGGAGGGATAATCTTTAACATAAATTATTGGCAGCATAGGGGACAGAAGGCTGTGGGTAGACAGGACCAAAAGCACCTGGTATGTGCTTTGAGAAGTCAGTGACAGCATATCACCCTGACTTGATGTTGTAAATGTGCCGTTGTTGTCTTTCTCTTTACTCCTCCAGTGTTGATGAAGATATAACATTTCTATTTCTTGCTCTTCTGGCCACCTTGACCACAGGCGTATTGTACTGTTGTAGAGTTTCTCTGCTTGCTTGCTTGTTGTACCCCACCAGGACATCACACAAGCGATAAACACCCAGTGACACAAAGTACCACAATGCCGATAAGGATCACTCGTAGAGAGGTCCCAGAAACCCTTGTGGCCTAGCTATATTCAGCAAAAGCCAGGGTGGGGCTTCAAATAATCAAAAATTGCATCCCACAAGGATATGACTTGCTGTTTTAGTTTCTCTGATGTTATCTTTGTTGTTGTCAGTCTGCTCATACTGTAGTCCCTCTTTCCTTGTGGTGTATGCTTTGTTTGGTATTCCTTTGCAAAGGTTTTTTTCTTGAGTTCTAAGTTGGGAACCAGCATCACAGCACTCAGGACATTCTCATAAGTGCTCTATCTCCATCTTCAACATCAAGTGCAGAGTTCTAATACTGATGGTACCAGTAACAGTCTGATTGTATTTTTGTCTCACCCCTCCCCTCTTCTGAGTGTTAAGCATCCCCCAGATTGCCTGGTCATTCCTCACAGCAACATTCTCTTCAGAACATGGTGATTTGTGTGTGCATCCACACTGTCCATTCGCTTGCAAAGGAATTTACAACATCTAGCTTGTAATACATCAGTTTACCTCTGGGTGGCACAAAACCAGCCAGTCTACACTCTGTTCATTTCCCAGCACACCGGCATCCATTCTTTCTAAGTGGGCAGACTATTTTAGTTGATGTCTTCATAATATGTATTTACCCTTCCTTTACCAGTTAATGATTATGATAAGAGATTTACAATGATTATCTGTTACATCCACATTTTTGTGCGTTTATTATTATTTTAGTTTTACTGTCCCTTGCAAATATATATATATACTAGCTGTACCTGGCTACCCATTGCTGTGGCATAGTTTGGCTAAATGGAAATGAAAGAAAATAGAAATCGCACGTGTCTAATACAATCATTGTCTGCTCAGATAAGAGATAGTCTTTGATCCCCGCCCCCTCCCCCCTCACCACCACAACTAAATCCACCTACTACTCTCTCCCTAATCAAAGGTTTTTGGAAAAGAAAGACAATGGAAATCGCTCGTGTCTGGTATAGTTAATGTCGCAATCATTTTCTGCACAGATATAGAGATAGTCTGGTTTTCCAATTTTAGAACACGCACCTTATAATTGTATCTTTATATTATTGGTCGTTTAAATGGTGTTATTAGCACAGTAACAAAAATGGTTATTTGGTTATCACATGCTAAAGCTGTTTGTATTTTTATAGGAGACGGAAGTAAAGCTACAACTGTACTTGTAAATAACAAAGTAAGTCGTAAAAAATAGAAAAGCGGAGGTAGCATTAGTAAAATATAAACAAATTAGGTAATGAGAACTTGAAAATCACGTGTAAAGCTCTTTAAGTTCTCTTAAATTTAAGTCATTACCCCCTCCCCTCCCCTCTTCCACCGACTACTGCTCTCTCCCTCTTCGAAGGATTTGAAAATCATTACCTGGCGATATTTTTGTTGTTGCTGTAACTGACATTGACATCAGTGTTGCCACTTTGGATCTTTTATATCCAAATTTAGATCTTTTTCATTGCATTTAGATCCTGTTTTTGACGTTTAGATCGTAAATATTTTTCTAGATTCTTTTCATATAAAGTTAGATATTTTATAGATTTTTTTCTTTCAGTGTCAATTTATTAATTACTGTGTAAAATATTTACTACAATATTTTTGTTTTGGTCTGGCACGTACATTGTGAAAACTGCCATTACTTGAATTTTGAACTCTCACTGGGGTCAACGCACAAATATCTGGCAGCCCCTGTACTGATTAATAAAAACGCGCGTAAATCATACTAGCTTTGTTTCAACCGTATCCTCACTGTGCTGACTTTGCGTTTCTTTTTCATGTGATTTAAAAAAAATAATTGCTCACCTTTATATGTGGCTTTCACTTTGAAAAAAAACTTTCAACATGCCAAAAGTAAAGTATGAGCACAAAATTTGGAAACAGTGGTTGCATGATGACAAAATTAAAAACTGGGTGATGGCAGTTCCTGGGGATATGACCAAAGCTTGTTGTAAGTACTGCAAGTGTGAAATTAAAGCGAAAATACAAAACTTAAAGAGTCATGCAAAGACTAAAAAAGCATACAACTGCAGTTCCATTTAAAGATATTACACTGCTGAAATCTGTTTTCAGAACTATACTGATAAATGAATCATCAAAAGTTGAAGTATCAGTCGCAGTGTTTTTAGTTTGTCACTGTGCAATTTCAAACTGTGACAATTTGATCGATTTGTTAAAAAATCTTGGACTAGTTCAATTTGAAAAGTGTGATGTAGAAAGTATAGTTTAGGAACTGAAGGACCTTTTAATCAGCAAACAGTTAGGCTTGAAGAATATAGCTGCAATTGGTACTGATAATGCCTCAGTGATGGTTGGTATAAACAATGGCGTTTATGCCAAGTTGAAGGAAGCTATCCCATCGTTAACACTTATAAAATGTATGCGTCATTCATTGCAGCTAGCATTATCACATGCTTCATCTAAATATTTACCAAGGAATTTGGAATACCTTATTACTGAAACACTTTACTGGTTTTCCAAATCATTTGTCAGACAATAGCAATACAATACATTATATACAGCCTTGAATGATGGTTCCACACCACCGAAAATTCTGTCAGATTGCAAAACTAGATGTTTATCAATTTATTTAGCTGTTGAAAGAATTATGAAGCAATGGTTGAAGTTGGACACACTTTGAAATAACAAGACAAAGTGAAAAGTGCTACACAGCTGAAATACTATATGGAATGTATAGTGATGAAAAGAAAAGTTGTCATTCATTCTCTTTTTATAACCTATTCTAATATAAGTGCAATAGGTTATTAAACTGTTCGAATCAAAACATGTTGATAAAGTTAAATTACTTGATGATCTCACTTTGCTATTTCACTTAGTTGGTAAAAGACTGGTGTTGCCAACTTCTAAAGCTGATTTGCTTTTGCACTATAGAGAGCTATTTGGCTCCTAAGCCACACCTTGGATATTAAATCGAATCAAAAATTGATGATTTAAAAACAAAAGGACTGTTAACAGAGAATAAAGAGAACAAATTAAGAAAACGCTGTCAAGATTTCCTTATCTCATTATTCAAGCAACTGAAGCAGAGACTTCCTGAAAATCTAGATGTTTTGAAAAATATTTCACTTTTTTTTTTTGTGTGAGCAACATACTTCAGCCAGTAAAGGACATACCTAAATATTGTAAAAGTTATGAAATTTTTCGGGGCTGCTGATAATAGTGTCGCGGAAGCAGAATATCAGTTAACCAAAATAAAGTTAGCTGAATGGACAAACAAAACAGAAACTAAAGCGTTTTGGAGTGAAGTGAGACAATTTAAAGATGCCTCATCAAACAGTCCATTCTGTAAGCTCTTTAAAAGTGCCACAATACTACCCTACTCAAATGCTGACGTAGAAAGAGATTTCAGTGCTAGGAATTATATCAAATGTAACCTAAGAAACAGGATGAAATTTGACCTCTTAAATGCTATCGTGCCATTAAAATTCGGCCTGATGAGACTAGGGAAATAAGCCTACTGTTCCACTTATAAAGAAATTTGAACAGCTAAAGCATACCCGGGTCATTTTAGATCTGAAGCTTCAACTTCATCATCCAAGCTAAGTTTATCCTGTGGATCTTGTGAGGCAGACATCAGTAAAGATAAGGACATGATTATGTAGGGTAAGTCATAACGAAAGCTATGTAATTTTTGACTTTTTCCATTTGGATGTTTTTTCTACATCTTTTCCATGCAGATTTAGATCTTTTTAGATATTTTTTGACATCGTTTTGGATATTTTTTGTCAAAGAAAAGTGGCAACACTGATTGACATCCCTGTCCATCCGGACTAAAATGGGGAGCAGGAATTGTAATAGGTAGTGAATGGAGCTAGTGTAATATTTACCACATCATCCTTCAAGTACCAGTACAACTACTACCACGACCACCACCACAGTAGCTAAAATAATGTCACTGCTATCTGTGTTACCATCGGAATAGACAGGGAGTCGTGAGCCAGAAGATTTGGTTCCGCATGGCTAGTGCTGTCGCCACAGACTGGTCAGGTTAGGATGTATAATTTCGCTTCCCGACAGAAAAACGCCATAACCTTACCGGCGGTCATCACATGAGAGCACTACGGTGTAACAGCCCAACCACAACTATTACTGCTGCTGCTACTTTTAGTGGGTAAAGCAGTTACTGTGACTTAAAGCTCTCTCAGTTAACAGTTTTGCCCCCCCCCCCCCCCCCCCCCCCCCTCCTCTCAAAAAAAAAAAAAAAATTCACCGACAACTCTTTCCCTCATTGAAGTAGTTGGAAGAAAAAAAAAACCCCACCTGAAAAGCAAATGAAAACAGGAAAAAACACACACCATAATTAGGAAATGAACGCTATGGTAAACAGCACAGCTTAAAATTCCAACGCAGATGAAATAACTAAATCTAAATGAAAACAAATGGAAAGCTATGAAATTTCAGCGTAACCATGCAATCGAAAAGTTTAAAAAATGCAATCATAAGTATGCGAAATGGTCAAATTTAATTATCAAATAGTTTACCCATTTACTTGTCTTTTTTTTTTTTTTTTTGTATTAAGGGCAACATGGCTAGTGCTGTCACCACGACAGAGCAGATAAGGATATTATTTTAGTCCGGGGTTAAAAAAAAAAAATTTACTACTGCGGATTTGAACCCTGGTCTCCCGCACAGGAACCCAGTGTTGTAACCATTCGACCAAGCAGCCACTTCATAGAAGCAACGAAAAGAGAACTAAACTATTGAGATGTGTGACCCTACTACAACTGTGTCTGATTATAACACAACTCAAAACTGCAGGCAATTGTTTTCTCATAGACAGATACTCCAGATATATTAATGAAACGGCACAACAATAGAAATCGCACGTGTCTAACACGGTTAATGAAGTTAATGTCGCAGTCAATGTCTGCGCCGACGTCAAGATAGTCCTTGATGCCCCCCATCCCCCCTTCCCATCGAAGGTTGTTTGAAAAAAAAAAAAGTATAAATCGTGTTTAATATGGTTATTGTGGCAATCACTGCTTACACAAATATAGAGATAGTCTTGTTTGCTGTACCACAACCTACTCTATGTTATTAGAGAAGGCGTTGACTGCACGTAACTCGCCGGCGAATAGCGGAAGACTTGCGTTCTAACTACGGCGCATGAGCAGTTACTAACGTGGCTATAATTAGATGTCACTTACAATATAAATATTAGTTTCGAATATTTTTGCTTAAATTGTGGTCACCTATCTGTAACAGTGACAGGTTGAATTTCAAACCACGATGGTTTAACATCCAGTATCAAAACAAACATATCCTGAAAATTTCAGCTAAATCGGTTCAGTAGTTTCCGAGTCTATAGGGGACAAACAAACACACAAACATTGATTTATATATATATTATATATATATATATATATATATATATATATATATATATATATATATATATATATATATATATATATATATATATATATATATTGTTGGGCTTGTCTGTAAGACATTTTTTTTGGTTCTAAAAATATTGTTTTCAGTTGATATTTGTAATTACATGGTATAGAAGAACAAATTGTGTTATTTACATTTTCTGCCTTTGATTCACTTTTATTTTTATGTATTACACTGTTTGTGGCCGTTTCTGTCAGTCTCTTTCATTACTTCAATCTCTATGGTTTCATATGTAAGTATTAATTATAACATCACTGTGTTACTGTAATTTTCAGTGTAGTAAAAGAATTTTGGAATCCTTTCAACTCCAGAAAATCATTCTGTGGTTTACAGTGATCAGTAATTAAATCATTTGTCATACTTTATAAGCTTTGTCTGTTTATAATTTGTCATACTTTAAACCTGCATCTGTTTATCAGATATCAGAAAGATCTGCAGACAAATAAAGCATTCCAGTCATTAATTTTTGGCATTTTTGATGCATCCATTTATCTCAGAGTCCTATGTTTATAAAATTCAAAGTTAAATATTTATAGGTTTTTCAGGATAAAGAGAAAAGTGGACATTCTGGCATTTTGATGCAGTCAGATAAAAGCCTGGCAAATTATATAAGCAGTTTTCAGTGCTGGAAAATACACTTACCATCTTAAAACTTTATATGCACTTAACATTATGTTAAGTTAAATAAATGTTTTTTAAGGCTTTTAAGAGTTGAGTTGTTTTATTATTGCCACCGTAGCACAGATCTTTATAACTGCTAACACAGACAAGATCTTCATTATTGCTATCAGTGCATGGCTGTATTATTTATAATTTAGTCAGGATTATTATGACTGCTGTCAGAGCAAGGATCTTTTTGTGGCTACCATATCAGAGATCTTTATAATGGCTACCTTATCAATGGTCTTTATTATGCTGCCTCATAAAGGATCTGTTATTGTGGTTACCAGTGAAATGATCTTTGTTATGTCTACTAGTGCTAGGATCTTTATTATGGCTACTAGTGCAGGGATCTTTATTATGGCTACTAGTGCAGGGATCTTTATTATGGCTACTTGTGCTGGGATCTTTATTATAGCTACTTGTGCATGGATCTTTAAAACTGTTAAAATAGAAAGGATATTACTACTGCAAGAGCAAGGATCTGTATGACAGCTACTATTAAATGGATAATTATTACTGCAACCAGAGCAAGGATCTCTATTATTACTACCATACCAAAAATCTTTTAATCACTACCAGAACAAGGATCTTAGTTATTACTACCATTGCAAGAATATTTAAATCACTAGCAGAGCAAGCTTCTCTATTATTACTACCTTAGCAAGAATCTTTCAGTCACTACCAGAATATTTAAATCACTAGCAGTGCAAGGATCTCTATTATTACTATCATTGCAAGAATCTTTATTATTACTATCATTGCAAGAATCTTTAAGTCACTACCAGTGCATGGATCTCTATTATTACTACCTTAGCAAGAATATTTAAATCACTACCAGTGCATGGATCTCTATTATTACTATCATTGCAAGAATCTTTATTATTACTATCATTGCAAGAATCTTTAAGTCACTACCAGTGCATGGATCTCTATTATTACTACCTTAGCAAGAATATTTAAATCACTACCAGTGCATGGATCTCTATTATTACTATCATTGCAAGAATCTTTATTATTACTATCATTGCAAGAATCTTTAAGTCACTACCAGTGCATGGATCTCTATTATTACTACCTTAGCAAGAATATTTAAATCACTACCAGTGCATGGATCTCTATTATTACTATCATTGCAAGAATCTTTATTATTACTATCATTGCAAGAATCTTTATTATTACTATCATTGCAAGAATCTTTAAATCACTACCAGTGCAAGGATCTCTATTATTACTATCATTGCAAGAATCTTTATTATTACTATCATTGCAAGAATCTTTAAATCACTACCAGTGCATGGATCTCTATTATTGCTACAATTCACGTATTCTTAGCAGTAATGTGGACACGTTGCTTCTAAAATTCTCAGAGCATCCTATCTTTCTAAGGGCAACGACAATGTCTGCGTGATCCATGGACCGGCCATCTTCGATTAATGCAACACCTGCCAGTCTATCTTTCATTACCAACAACGCCTGCATACCCTAGGAATATGAAGGGAACTGCACACACAGGAGAGTTTTGCATTGACTCAACCCACTGTCTGCTTAACGAGCCTGTCTCCACCCGCTGGAACATGCTCAAAGAATCGCTCAGCACACACACGCGGGAATAGTCCTGTGGTTCAAGCCACATGAAAGCTTGTGTCACCGCCACCATCCTCAGAGCAATGATCTTTCTTACGGTTAACGGCGCAAGGCTGTTTAATAGGGCAGCCAGAGCAAGAATCTTTATTACGGCTACTAGAGCCACAGTCTGATTTACAGTATTTGCATGTATAGGCCACACATGATTTGTGAGACGATACTTTTAGGAAAGCACTTTCTTAGAATTTCGTTCAGTGACCAAAATCGAAACAGTAGTATCCCAGGAGCAACACCACAAAGAAAATTTACGGGAAGGGGGGGGGGGGGCCCATCAACCGCTTATAAATTTTGTACCACTTGGGACTCAAGGGGCTTCTTAAGCCTAGTACAAATACGCAATAAAAATAACAAATATTTTTATTTGTATTATTATTATTATATTTTGCGGAAAGGTAAATATCAAAACTATTTGTAATATTATACAATGTACAAAGAATGGCATCAGCTGAGAATGTCTACACATGGTAAGGCGGAAAATGATGCATATGTTTTCTAACAAATCATTGGGGATAGGGAGTCAGGCGCCTTAGCTTGTAGGTTTTAGAGAATGTTCAGTTACCATCCAATTATGCCACTACATGTCACACAGGGCTCGCAGTCTATTCCTCCATTGTCCTGTTGTGCCATGTCACATAGGGCTCACCGTCTAGTCCTCAATTGTCCTGTTAGGCCATTACATGTCCCATCAGGCTCACCATCTAGTCCTCAACTGTCCTGTTAGGCCATTACATGTCCCATCAGGCTCACCGTCTAGTCCTCAATTGTCCTATTAGGCCATTACATGTCCCATCAGGCTCACCGTCCAGTCCAAAATTGCCCTATTATGCCATTACGTGTCCCATCAGGCTCACCGTCCAGTCCAAAATTGCCCTATTATGCCATTACATGTCACATCAGGCTTACCGTCCAGTCCAAAATTGCCCTATTATGCCATTACATGTCCCATCAGGCTTACCGTCCAGTCCAAAATTGCCCTATTATGCCATTACATGTCACATCAGGCTCACCGTCCAGTCCAAAATTGCCCTATTATGCCATTACATGTCACATCAGGCTCACCGTCCAGTCCAAAATTGCCCTATTATGCCATTACATGTCACATATGGCTCGCAGTCCAATCCTTCATTGTCCATTGTAATAGACACATATTCTTTAGTTCTACTACTATCCACATAAAAAGACAAAACAGTTCAAAAAGCCTTACTGCTTGCACGCAGTGCAATGTCATCCTTGGACAAACAATGAAAACCTTCATGACTGAGTGGTCCCGAGGTATTTTGTCCGCCTCGAGTGCTGGAGGTCTGGCGTTCAAGCCCTGGCAAAGGCTGGGATTTTTTCACGTGGACTTCTAGGAATTTCCCCTGGTTTCTGGGTAGTAGGATCGGACGCTCGTATGTATTCTTGAGCACGTAAAAAATCCCTTGGCAGTTGGAAATCGAAAAAAAGTAGCCTAACGGCGCTGCCCGGGCAAAATTTGAGTTTAAAATCTACCCAAAGTATTTCAGGATCCTCGCCGATGCAACGGAGTTCGTGCTCTGCGCTGAGATTCTTTAGACCCAGCTTGAGTTAGAAGAAGAACGTAGCACTTATGGGTTTACACCCGTGTGCTTTGATGTTGATTCGTCGAATAAACAATAAAACAAAAAACAACAAAACTTAAGTTTTCTGCCTCTGACAGGAAGTAATATAAGGGTAATTAAGATTTGGCGCCCTGGTTGTTATTATTATGGCACCAAGGCAGGATGTAACTTTTTTTGTTTGGTCCGCATTCACTGCGAATCATGAGGAGTAGCTGGAATGGCGTTTCCTTATCAAAGAGCTCCTATGTTCCTGCGCCTATCTAGTACATGTAATCAGTGAAGCACCTCGTGAGAGCAAGGTACAGTTGTAAATTTAATTTGCAATTAGTGCGTTACGCCTAAGAAAAGGGAAACCGAACAGATGGAAGGCAGTTCGATGTGGATGAGAAAAATGTGCAAAGATGGATTGGAATTAAAGATTGTCTTTAAAAAAAAAAAATCAAAATCAAGAAAAACAGTTGCTTACTGTAAAGGTAGATGTCAGTAGTATCACTGTTGCCAGACACCAACTACCCACCTTATGTCATTTTTAAACTTAAATCTAAGCCTAATGAAAAGCTAGCACCTGTAACAATGGTAAGAATGCAAGAGAAAGGTTTGGGCTTCTCAATAACTGTATGTACATCGACTGGTTGAAGACAGTGTGATTTCGGCAGCGAGATATACTGCTACGTCACATGTCATGCTAATCATAGATAGTTTAAGGGGCCAATAACAGAAACAAGTAAAGGAGACATTGCGACCAGAGACATGCCATATGGTTGTGATACCTAGCGTGCTACAACTACTTGACATTTCCATTAACTGGCCTTTTAAGGTGCATTTGTAGCGTTTCTATCGCGACTGGAGATAACAGTTCAAAGGAAGTGACTCTGATCGGTCATTTGAAAAACACCTAATTATCTCAGTTATTTCTGTGAGTGGGTGGTGGCTGTATGGAAACTATAATGAGATGAAAAAGTCACCAAGAGGTGCAAAGTCACCTCAGTTTCAAACTCAGTGGACGGCACTGAATGCGACGCAATACGGCAAGTGTTACCTAATAGCGAGAACTGCAGCAGAAGTGATAAGGAAATGTCAACTAAGGAGTAAGGCTAGATGTTATCAGTACACCATAGAGACAATTAACAGATTTGTTTTCACTAGGTACGTTTCAAAATATTGTGTTGTGTAAGGGGTCACTACACAACATTTTTTTCCAATTTATGACAAAAATATCACTTTTTCAATGTGTTAATTTTTGTAATGTTCGGCATTCGTAGAATAGATTACACACAAAATGTGTGTCATTGGTAAACAATTTAGCATTGAAAAGTTAATACTAAAGACACCGACCCTTGCACTTTTTTAAGATAAAAAAAAAGTTTAAAAGTTACTTTTCTAACAATTCTATTTTTCTGTTTGTTGTGTGTGGGATCTCCTAAAATCTCAGCTAATATAAAGACTAGAGTCGTGAAATTTGGTGTGGATACTTCTAACACAAAAATATAGGGTCAGGTCTATTTGAAATTACAGTTTATTAAGTAATTGTTTAAAAAATGTGATTATTATCTTAAAAAGCTACATTTTTTTTTTTTTTTTTACATACCTTAATTTTAATATTCTAAAAAAAAAAAATTTAGAAACATCTTTGAAGTAAATAAACTAGACCTGACCCTAAACATAGGTCTAAAGTTCATGAATCAATCATCTGTTTCTCCATACCTCTGTTTGTTGTTGAAATTTTAGCTAAGTACATGTTGTTTTTTCATCAAGATGGCGGCTGTTGCCATGGCAACCATGTTTTTTTAAACTTGAAGTCTCTAAATGTATCAACATACATTCCTACAAATGACCATTATAAAATAATTGGTCTAACATTGTAAGTAAAAAAAAAAAACCACCTAAATATTGTACAGGTGTCATTTAAGCTTAATATCTCGAATATAAGCCGCATTCAATTTTTCGGTTAGTACTGTGGCCTATACATGAAAAAAAAAAAAAAAAACTGTACTGCTGCTGTAAGACGGACATTGATTTACAAAATATTCTTAATCTAGAGTTAGACCCAGTATCCCTGTTTCGGCCACTGGGTCACCCACTGGCTCGCCGGTAGACGACTTAGTCGCCAGTCAGGACATTATTTAGGTCCGTCTCCTTTGATCGCATCAACACAGCAGGAGTCCATTGCAGTGTTCTGTGTGACGTGCTATGCTAAGCCATTTTATATGGTGTGTTAACCTAGTCACAATTATAACCTCAAGCTCCCCGTTCGGGAGTGCTGGCTGCAAATGATGATTTTGTTGTTGCTGAGCAAAGCAAGCAAGCATACTTAAGTGTCGGTCCCTATTCTTACCCGGGTTATGTTCCCGCCATCTGCCTAACATTATATTCTCGCATGCCTAAATGACAGGAACAACGAGTACTCGGCATAACTTGGTGAAGCACAGATTACTTACAAAACCCATACCCCATGTGGCAGAGATGCCAGTTTCTACACCCGTATCCATTAGGCACTCGTGGAATTATGTTTACTGATGTCAGATGTTGTGTCTACCTAGAATGTGACCACTGCACTCACACGGATATGCAGTAACAGAGATCCATGCTGCCTCAGCGCATTCGGTAATGTTTTTATTTTTGTCGTTGCTGATTAAGCAAATATACCTGGACCACTTACATGTATATAATTCACGGATGCACGTGCTCCCAATCCGTGGGTTGTGACCCCAAAATAGGGGTTTTGTTTGGTTTGTTAGACAGCGGTGAGCTTTGAACATTAAAAAAAGGGAGGAAAAAATCACGACATCGCTTCATGCACATAATTTGTTTTGGAAATATTGGTTTTATTTATCGCATCATCATTATGTAGCAGGTCCTTTGCAGAACGTCGCTCTCATCACAGTCTGTCTGAAAGAAACTCGGTCTCTCGCCAGCTCTCCCGCCTCATGTACTTTCATACTCAAGGGGTCATTTATATCCTGTGCCCATCTTCGTGTCGGTCGGCCTCTGCTCCTCCTTCATGGTACCATGCCTTCTGGTATTATTTTTTCCAATCCGTCGGGGCGCTTGATATGACCAAAATATTTCAGCTTTCGAGACAGGATGATGTTTATTAGCCAATCTTCCTTGATGTTTAGATCTTTCAAAATGTCAGTATTTCTCCTCTTCTTTGTCCAAGATATTCTGAGAATCTTTATATAGCATTTCAGCTCAAAAGCCCATATTCACTTTCTTAAGGACTGAGAGATAGTCCACGACTCACATCCTTATGTAACCACAGGGAAGATGCATGCTCTCAAAATTCTAATTTTGATCTCCTTGCTGGTGCTTAACCATAGACTTTTAAGGCTGTTCAATCTTTTTATTTATCTAGTATTAATTATTGGCGTTGTGGGTCACTTTACCTCTAAAATGCAATGGTGACTCGAAAAACGTCGGGAACCTCTTCACTAATGTATCCTTGGAACACAGGAGCACCGGAACCCGGGGGATGGGGTGCTTGGATTTCGATGCTACCGCTCCCCCCTTTTCCCCTTTTCTGGAAATTTTGTATATGACTAAGATAGAACTTCCCTTTTTAAAATCTTTCTTTATGCTTGCATGTTGTCTCAGACATATTATTTTATTTTTTTGACATTAAAGTACATTAACACTATTCGCTATTATTATGCTGGGACCCCTTATGCTCCAGAAGACGGCAAAGAAAGGAGCTGGCCGTGGCACCCCAGTAGGAAGACGCCTAGAATATGCTTCTTTTGAATCTATATACTTTATGTTTTCCAGCTGCCCTTAAAATAGCACATTTTGTTGCGGCTGAAAGCTAGGCTGCACAATCTGCTCCTTTTGACACAGCGCATTCGATTTCAACGAATTTCTAATTAGTTGTTTTTATGACATGCTTGTTAACTGGCAGGAGTCTGCTGCCCCCGCCCTCCCCAGTCGAATGAGGCTTAACAAGCATTTCATAACAGTCGACATACTGGTGTTTTCCTTTGAAGTAAGAGTTCGTCCGCTTGAGAAATGAGGACAAACAGTGCATCGATACAATCATTCTGTAAAACATAGATGTGCATGCAAAACTCGAATTCTGGAAGGGAAAAAAAAACCCAGAGGTGGACGAAACAACCAGAACTTTCCGCCGTTTACAACAGAAGAAAAAGAAGAAGAAGAAAAAGAAGAAGAAGAAAAAGAAAAAGAAAAAAGAAGAAGACTAAGAAAAAGAAGAAGACTAAAATAAAAAAGAAGAAGACTAGAGAAAAAGAAGAAGACTAAGAAAAAGAAGAAGAAGAAGGAGGAGGAGGAGGAGAAAGAGAAGAAGAAGAAGAAGAAAAGAAGAAAAGAAGAGAAGAAGAAGAAGAAGAAGAAGAAGAAGAAGAAGAAGAAGAAGAAGAAGAAGAAGAAGAAGAAGAAGAAGAAGAAGAAGAAGAAGAGAAGAAGAAGAAGAAGAAAAGAGAAGAAGAAGAAGAAGAAGAATGAAGAAGAAGAAGAAGAAGAAGAATTAAGAAGAAGAAGAAGAAGAAGAAGAAGAAGAAGAAGAAGAAGAAGAAGAAGAGAAAAGAAGAAGAAGAAAAGAAGAAGAAGAAACGAAGAAGAAGAAGAAGAAGAAGAAAAAAGAAAAGGGAGAAGAAGAAGAAAAAGAAGAAGAAGAAGGAGGAGTAGGAGAAGAAGGAGAAGAAGAAGAAGAAGAAGAAGAAGAAGAAGAAGAAGAAGAAGAAGAAGAAGAAGAAGAAGAAGAAAGAAGAAGAAGAAGAAGAAGAAGAAGAAGAAGTAGAAGAAGAAGAAGAAGAAGAAGAAGAAGAAGAAGAAGAAAGAAGAAAGAAGAAGAAGAATAGAAGAAGAAGAAGAAGAAGAAGAAGAAGAAGAAGAGGAAGAAGAAGAAGAAAGAAGAAGAAGAAGAAGAAAGAAGAAGAAGAAGAAGAAGAAAACAGAATTTAGAGTAGTAGTGAAACCTTACACAACTTGGTAAACCTTTTGGCAAGATTCGTGGGAAAAAGAGTAAGAGGGAGGGAAAAGATAAATACCTGGATAAATCGGGGCATATAGGGCGAGACAACGAGACAAGAGCACTGGCATGATCCGTGGCTATGGTGATTGTATGAAATGACGAATCATGATATCCAGTCAACGCTTACTGGCACGAGTGATTTTCACTATTCGACAGAATACGAATAAAACGGGACCAAACTATTCGGCCAAATACGAATACGAATAGTGTATAGTCTATAAAATAAAAAGAATAAAAAAAATAAAAAAAACTTTTCATAATGTCAAATGTACGCTGAAGTTTTACTTCACATAAAGTAGCAAAGAATAGTCACTCTTCATTTTTAGCATTCTGAGCCTTTGAGGTTTACTGCTGAAGATATCACTCGTATTCATTCATCTCTCTGCTGGCCATCTATTCATAATTTGTGACACCAGTTTTTTGCAGGTTCTTTTTTGTGTGTGTGCCTCGTGGTCTACGACCATTCCTCTCTCAACGTGTATACAGTTTTTACTTCTCTGTCATCTGACATTCTTTCAGTATGCCTCAACAATTTTAGTCTATTAGCTCTCATGATGCCAATGATCAATGGTGATTTAAACAGATTATTTGTTACGTCACAAAATGGGTGAATTTAGGAGATGCATTTAAATATCAAAGTGGGCCAAACATTTCGATTTGAGCAATCCTTAATTAGTCAGGACCCCCTCGCAGGTTCCGGGAAACAATTTCTGAGAAGAAGGAATAGAATCCACTTTGTAAAAGGCGAATAACTAGAGGCGTTTTCTTGAAATCGGAGTGCATCATTATGAGAGTTAAGAAACTAACAGCCTACAAACATACAAACTAGATCTGTAAAAACGGATGTGCATAAAAACTCCGGGACATGGAAATGATAGACCACATGCACAAATTCATGTTGATCCGAAGAAGAGTTTTCGACGAAAATGTCAAAGTGTGACTGCATGATTCGTGAGCGCACTATAAGTTACTTTGTCATTGAAAAGCCAAATGAACAGTTCACATTTCTGGGTATCGTAGCATGGTGTGATCTTGCCTGGACATCCGCAATCTATGAACTTATTGAGAGCAATTGGTGTTTGCTTTAGGGGGCTACACTCCCCTACAAGTCAAGTGGAGTCACAAAGAAGTCACATCATAGACTCGGGGCATTCCCTGCGTGTTTCGTCCAAATCTCAGAGCAAACTTAAGACATTCAGAGTCCCAAGACAAGATAAAAGAAAGGAAAGAAGAAGGAAGGTCCAGCGTGTGTCGTTCGGTCGGGCGGCGTCTGTACCGGTGGCGTCCGTACAGATCGGACGTCCCGTCAGTCGGCGTCCCGTCGGCGGCGTTCCGCTCTGGCAGAGTTCCGTCCTGGCGGGCGACCGTCCGGCGGCCGTACCGTCAGTCGGCGGACCGGTCTGGCAGCGTCTGTCAGGCGGCGTTCCGTCCGGCGGCGTCTGTCCGGAGGCGTCCGTCCGGCGGCTCGTTCGTCAGTCGGCGAACCCTTTTTTGGCAGCGTCTGTCCCGGGGGCGGACGTCCCGGGGGCGTTTGTCCCGGCCGGGCCGTCGGGCGGCGGGGCCGTCAGTCGGAACCGGTTTTGGCAAGCCCTCCGGCGGCGGGGCAACGTCCCGGGGGGTCCGGGCTGGGGGCAGTCAGTCGGCGGGGGCCGTTTTGGCAGCGTCCATCCGGGGGCCCACCCTTCCCGGGGGCGGGGGGTTCGTCGGCGTTTTCCCTCCCGGCGTGTCTGTCCGGCGGGGTTTTGTCTAGCGGCGTCCGTCTGGGGGCGTCCGCCGGGGGGCCCCTTTCCGGGGGTCGTTGCTCCCCGGGCCCCCTTCCCAACAGATTTTAGTTTATCATGGAAGTAAAAGGGACTCACCCCTGGGGACCCCCCACCCCCAAAGTCCCAATTTAAATAAAAAAAAAAAAAAAAAAGGGGTGGGGCCTCGAGGGGGGGCAGGGGGTAAAAGTGTTGGTGTTGTTTGGGTTTTGTGGGTTCCCCCCCC